>JACXGI010001286.1:37376-97515 GCA_016801175.1 Esox masquinongy
TTAGAAGAGGCTTCCTTCTGGGACGACAGCCATGCAGACCAATTTGATGCAGTGTGCGGTGTATGGTCTGAGCACTGACAGGCTGACCCCCCACCCCTTCAACCTCTGCAGCAATGCTGGCAGCACTCATACGTCTATTTCCCAAAGACAACCTCTGGATATGACGCTGAGCATGTGCACTCAACTTCTTTGGTCGACCATGGCGAGGCCTGTTCTGAGTGGAACCTGTCCTGTTAAACCGTTGTATGGTCTTGGCCACCGTGCTGCAACTCAGTTTCAGGGACTTGGCAATCTTCTTATAGCCTAGGCCATCTTTATTCTTTTTTTCAGATCCTCAGAGAGTTCGTTGCCATGAGGTGCCATGTTGAACTTCCAGTGACCAGTATGAGGGAGTGTGAGAGCGATAACACCAAATTTAACACACCTGCTCCCCATTCACACCTGAGACCTCGTAACACTAACGAGTCACATGACACCAGGGAGGGAAAATGCCTATTTGGGCCCAATTTGGACATTTTCACTTAGGAGTGTACTTACTTTTGTTGCCAGCGGTTTAGACATTAATGGCTGTGTGTTGAGTTATTTTGAGGGGACAGCAAATTTACACTGTTATACAAGCTGTACACTCACTACTTCACATTGTAGCAAAGTGTCTTTCTTCAGTGTTGTCACATGAAAAGATATAATCAAATATTTGCAAATATGTAAGGGGTGTACTCACTTTTGTGAGATACTGTATATGGGTAAGGTACACACAAGTACCTTACCCATATACAGTACACACAATGCACATGAGAGCCAAAACAGACTTTGGCTCAAAAAATAAGTTCCCAAACTGCTGGTATAAAAACAACAACCGTGGAGCTGTTCTAATTATTCGATGTCAGTAGATAATTGGCAGATTCTGCGATAACCGTATCCCAGAACGCTGGCCTCTGCCATCCCTTAAATCTGGCACCCAGTGTTATGACTCAAAGGACCTGTTATGACTCCCAAACACAGACACATACACACAGGCGAAAAATGAATTGAGGAAAATGAAAATGGAGGGTTTCATTGCAGCAATAAATGTTGATGTTCCAACACAACAATGTAGAGTGCTCAGATTCAGACTATCCCCTAATGGGACCATTAGAAAGCTCTTTTGGCCGCAGGTTGAAATTATCTCATATTTTGAAGGAAATGGGTCAGTGGAAGAGGTGTGTACACAATGAAACTCACCATTGCTCAAATGATCTATATTATTTGATGGTGGGGGCAAATGGAAATAGGAAAGACCTTTCAGAGAGCTCTTTAGGTGACTTACATACATATGTATGAGCTGTTGAATGAGCTCACCCCTGAGTGGTGCTGTAGACAGGGAAACGACAGAAGGAATCAATCAGAATACTGTACATATAAATTACACAGGGTTAAGTTTCATTATAAACCTGGTTTAATATCTGTTTATTGGCTAAAAGCCATGGTCAGAGTGTATGCCATAAGAAATAACTTTTTACTGTTATAATTACATTGGTAGCCAGTTTATAATAGCAATAAGGCACCTCTGGAGTTTGTGGTATATAGCCAATGTACCACATGTAAGGGCTGTATCCAGGCACTCAGTCATCTTACATTCTTAAGACAGTCAGATTGGTAAATTGGCCATGGACCACACCTTGTTGGCATACCACATTAATAAATACAAATGTTTAACTACAAATGTTTTAATAATTTAGGAGGCACAAGCAACTAACTGAATTAATCAACTTGAATGAACTTACAAATGAAAAAGAAAAAATATCCTTGTTCATTCATCAAATTAATTATTATTGAATCACAATACAAACAATATCCTTGACATTTCAAGAAATGTATCACGCGTTATTGTTTTTCATTAGGAGACAAAGAAAATATTAAACATCCTATCATCTGCCTATGAATTTTCGCTCATTATTTAACCGAAGATTCAGCTTCTTATGTAATTCATGAAATGTATTAGCAAAATTTCAGCACTGTGCCAACTTGATTTGAGACATGCTTATTGGTTACAATGACTGTGGGAATGAATTTCTAAGACCTGCGGCTAACAATCTTTACTGTGAAATGTATACACTTTTTAAATATGGTTATTGCCTGCATTTTTACAGTTGTTACACACACGTCTAGCTCGGGACCTCATTGCTGCTATCTCTGCATCTCGGGTGCACATGCTACCTTAATACATCACTCCTTCTTTTGCCTCATTTGCACATCTTAAATGCCATTTTGAAATTGCCATTTGTAGACCACTATTGTACAACTATTATCCCACTTGTAACATACACTATACCTTATACTTGTAAAATGTCTGCCCTCTATTTGCCTTTTCGCACATTCAGTATTGCTATCTACACATTCCACTGGTAATATACATATTCATAATACTTGTACATTTTCTGCCCTCCTCTATTTGCCTTATTGCACATTTAGTATTGCCATTTGTACTGCATTTGCCTTCATTGCACATCCACACATTCCACTGGTAATATACATACACTTAATACTTGTAAATACTTGTAAATTTTCTGCCCTCCTTTAATTGCACTTCTGGTTAGATGCTAACTGCATTTCGTTGTACTGTACTTGTACTGTTCAATGAAGTAAAGTTGAATCTAATGAAGTTGAATCGAATTTAATCTAAAACTCCAATTGATTTTACCCTTGTTGAAAACAATGCCTGTGGGGGCAATTAATTATTGAGACTTGTGCAGTAACGTTTCTAGAAAATTTTACATGGGAGAAGGGTGGTAATTTGAAATTCAAGGGTGGCATTAGGGCTGTCGCAATTATTACATGATTGCCTGATCGTTATTATTTGAGCCAGAACGCAATTATTTTTATGACAACGATCTTTTTGCACAATATTTTGATTCCAAAATCATATGTTTCCAATCTGAATAAGGGATTTTTACGCCAAATGTTAGAAACATCTCAACAAATACCATGCGGAATATGTCCGCTTCAATCAGTTAGGATGTCCAGTGCATGGGCGCAGAAGAGCGTTTGACAGCTCTGCGGGAAGTTATAGGCGCAGATCATTAACTGAAACTTATTTACTTCTTAGTTCCAGTATATTTAAACCTAGTTTAGAATTGTTTTGCACCAATGCACCGTTATGTAATTTTGCAACATTATTATTTAATAGATTTGTGGCATCAACTCTGATTTACAAAAGAACACTCAAGCGTGTGTAAAATATTTTTACTAATATTGTAAGTCGACATTTTTGTAATTTCCATCCATATTTACTAATTAGAAAATGCGCATTAAAATGCATGGATAGAAATAGCTGTTTTCCTATTTCATATTAACGTTTGAAAATGAATCATCCTTGTACATTTTTTAATTAACTGAGCGTTGAAACACATTGTGCTATGTGAGGAAAGTTATTTCAAATAACTTAGGCTATAATATTTGCAGAAAAGCGAGAGGTGAAATGTAAGGAAAATGTAATTGTCATTGCTTTGTGTTTTGTGAAGAGCAGTCATACCCCTAAGTCAACAACATTGATTTAGGGGTAGTTCACTGAACTACCACCAAAGCCTTTCATAACTGCACCACACTTGGCGCATTTTGGTTTTAAGCTAAATGAAAGAGGTGAGCCCAATAATTGCAAGGAGGCGATTTGCCGGCTTTGCACCAGAACGGTGGTACTCAAAAGCACAAACACCACAAATCTGAAGAACCATCTCCAGATCCATCACGTGTAATTTTAGGCCTACAATATTATTTGGCTCACGCCATAACAGTGGCATACAATTTAGGCCTACAATATAAACAATTAAATCGTTAATCGCAATTATATGTACAACAATTAAGCGTCAACTAAAATGTCATAATCGTGAAAGCCCTAGGTGGCATATCACTCTATTGTTAGTTATGTCCACTTTATTTATTCAAATACAGCAACTGAAAATGGACAGTGTAATGTCTTTCTAATAAATATAATACATTTTAGGGTTTTGGGTGACCAGATTCAATAGAGTGAAATATGGGACAGTCAGGGATCCCCCCGCACATGCACCACCTACACACAGTAGGGCCTACTATTTTACTGTACATCAAATTGTATTATCAAATACACAAATACAGTCTATAGGCTAGTGTTTGTACTGAATGAATTGGATTGAAGCAACAAAAGAGTGTTTTATTCAGAACAACACATTACGCGTCACTCTGGCAAAGATGAACAGTTTAAACTGTAAAAGCTATACTAAAACAAAATATGGCATATGTGACAAATTAATGAACTAAATTGAAAGAATAACAAAAGAGCATTTGCACTCTGGATAACATGAACACATTATACTCTGAAAAATTAACACAGCCTACGTTTCAGGTGTACACAACAACAGGAATAACGTTACAGAATTATGCCTACTCACTTCTGCCAATTTGATTCGGGGGTGTGGAGTCCGGTGGCCTGTTATACTTTTCACATAGTCCGCTTGTCTTTAATGAATTTGACATTGAAAGCTGTGCACTTTAATGCAAAATATACTCGCCCAAATAACATTGCCTTCATGGATGGTTGTTACAGCAAGGTGGGATTTCGCGCGCACAGGTGCTTGGGCTTGGGCTTGGCAGCTCATGAGTACTAAAATGTGATTGGATTATAGTCTGTAAAAAATAAGGAACGTAAAGACTGACCGTGGTGGCATATCATGACAACCTGTCAAATTCGAATGGGCAATAGGTCAGACCAAGAAAAAATACGGTACAAAATGTGATTGTTTCTAAATAACTTTTTTCTAAATAACAACTGAAAACAGAATGGGACGTCTGGTCACCCTGTACGTTCTACACTTTTTCCAGTGGGCAAAATCTCTGAATGTTGGGAGTTCCCCAAGTATTATATATGCAACTTAAGCATTCAGGGAAAAGATGCAGTATTTTACTTTGAGACATTGTTTATATTATTCTGCCAAGTGCAGAAGCAAAAATCAATGCATCCTGAAAATGAATGCCTTATAATGCTTGAAATACACAAACACTGAATATAGTGAGGATATAAATAGGGTTTCAATTCAAAACACTAACAAAATTTAAATTACAACTGTTTATCACATTTGACAACGCATCCCATTTTGTTGATGTTATAGAGATGTCCAGAGATGTCTAATTTAGAATTACTGTAGATAAACCTTAACTCTCTCCATAGATGAAATTAACAATTGAATTATCCATAGCAAGCTACATCAACATCGTTTAATGCCTCTTTGCTAGCTAGCTATCAGGCAATGATGGCTGCTAGCTACAAGCTACTTCATCTGCAAATTTGCTAGCAAACTAACTTCACCAATAATATTGAAGGTTGCCTTACATTAGCTAGTAGACAATTTCAGACATCTTAACTATAAAAAATGGCTGCTGCTAATACAAGTTTATAAAATATTGTATTGTATATTTGGTAAACATGTGCAGCAATATCTTCTTTTATTACTGCTAGGTTAGTTTAGTGCGATCCTGACTGCTTTGTTGCTTACTAAGAGTATCGTGGACCGACGCCCAGTGTTTTCACTGGAAGGGAGGGGGAGCAGCACAGTGACAGGTGCAGGCGGACTCCAGGACTCAACCGTTTTACTGGGAAGGGGGGAATCGAAGATATCGGAATGGGTTACCATAGAGATTACCAACTAAAGTAGAAAAAAATATAATACCATTCAATACAATTAAATATGAATATATTATAGCAGACACTCCTGACAACTGGGGTGGCAAGAAATTTTTTAGGGTGGCTGCTGCCACCCCTTGCCACCCTGGTAGTTTTGCCAGTGGAAATGTGACTAGTGATCTTTACTTTAACCCTTTGACGTGTACGATCACAATGGTGTGATCAGGCTAGAGTGGTCCCTGAAGCATATGATCACAAAGATGTGATTAGAATGCATCATTAGAACGTCTAGGTATGAGTGACACAACAATCACTGGTCAGACCATGCTTTTGTTTACTCACCTTTAGCTCAAACAGTCTTTATAACTTTATTTCCTGAATGTCAGATAGTAATTATTTGAAAATCTAGAACTATGAAATTAACAAGATAGCAAGCATTCAAATCGGGACATGAAGGGTTACTTACGTACCAACACGCAGCCAACACCAGTGGTCATATTTTGCTCAAATAAACATAATATTTCTGACAAAAATACTAGCCACTAGAATAACTGGAATAGCTGACAACCAGTCAAAATCATTGTGTAAAAACGTTCTAAAAGTTACGTTACCAGAAGGTAGCTAAAGTTTGTGGGCGCAGCCATGTTTATTTATCAACCAAAGATGAAGGAAAGAAGATGAGTAACTCTGACACTGGATGGTCATTTACACTTGGTCGTGTTCCGGACAGATTTGCAAATCATTAGTAAGATATACCTTATGCCTCCCAGAATCCAATTCAGTGTAAGTAAACATGGCAAACCATATAGACAGTAATTCGCTAAAATAGCTCAACATAACCTTCAAAATCTATTTTTCACTGATCATATTTGTCCATTACTGAATATGCAAGAATCAGAATTCATAATTTGTCATAAACTTTTGAGAGCTTCTGAATAATAACGTAAATAGTTACAACAAGTGAAGCATGCCAGTACTTTTTGCACCACAATACTTTTTTTAGGTCAATAATTATTCAATATACCTTTTAACAGTATTGCTGCCAGTCGCAGTTTGATAATATAATTTTAACTAGTCTAAGTCTGAAATTAGATACATAACTAGTAAGCAGTGTGGTGTTTTTGGCCAGCAGTGGATGAAATGTATTGTGATGTCATTATCAAATTCTGGAACTCTGAGCGAATACTGAAATCGTGTGCAAAAAAACTCATGCTGGGGGGCCGTTTAGTGATATTTAAAACTTACGTATGAAAAGGTTAATGTATATTTTTAGATACTGGATAGCTACTGTCATTTAAATGACAAGACTACTACAACACTGGAATAATACATTGGATTTTTAATAAACCATGGAAGAAACCTGCTAACCATGCTTGACAAATGGGGTTCTGTGTACTGTAAATTGTACATGAGCAGATTCGTTTTTTTATGTTGCAGTTATTTTGATTACTGAGACTGCTAGTAGAACAAACAGTGGCGTCCTTCATAGAACTAAGAAGGGGCTACTAATCAAGGGTGATATAGTAGTTTCCAGATTTCTCATATCCATACTCTTTAGACAGAGGTACTAGGACACAGTGATTGGGCACACAACTACAATAGGATAACAACAGGCCAATACTGTAACAGTTTACCAATGTTATTTGAACCAGGCTATGAGCGAAAACCAGGTCACAGCAACCCCCACACTGTGTTGAGTTTAGTTGCTTATTACTGGACTTGTGTTCAGGCTGACCCCTGTTTAAGGACAACGAGGAGAAAGACTTTGCAGACAAACACATTCATACACTGTAAACTTTGTGCAGATGTGGATCATATTTTGTTTATGGGCGTTTGTATGTGTTTTTTGTTTGTGTTATGTGCATCATACATGTGTGGGTGTTGTAGAGAGCAGCTGGGGTCCAAGGGGACCTGACGATCCCTGATGTTTCCTCTGTACCCCCCATAGTTTTTTCTCTCCCTCTGTCCTCTCTATCTCTATGCTCTATCTATCTGTCCCTCTCCCTGCCCTAACCTCTCGATTTCTGCCCTTTCTCTCCATTCTTTTTGCTCCCCCATCTTCCCCTCCTTTTCCCAATATCTCACTCCCACTCCTCACTCTGTTCCTATCTCTCATCCGACCCCCACTCCCTCCCTGCCCCTCCCCCCTGACCTAGGTCCAGCTCGCACAGCTTTGCTCAATGACTCATTCATAGAAAATTCCATTTTCCCCCATCCGCTCTTTGACGTCCAAGACTAAGCCATCCATTTTATTTTCACACAGCTTTTAAACAGCTGAGTGTTCCGACATTGTGCCACATATTTTCTCAGGAAGTAACATTGCATCGTAGACCTTGAGCCCCAAGCATGGAATGTCATCAGGAGAAGCCAGTAAATGTCTTGATGTTGGATTCCTCAAAAGACTGTAGTAACTCATGATTGACAGCAAATACCTGCCTTATGCTTGTCTTTAATGGAACATATAGCAGACCCAAAGTAACATTATTTCAGTCCAGATTTTTCTCATGATAGAGACATTATAAATAATAAGATATCATCAATTGGCTGATTATCTTCAAAAGTATTTGGACAGGGAGATATTTTAGGCTGTATTCCAAGACTTTGGATTTGAAATTAGGCAAGAATTATGGGCTGAAAATTCAGATTCTTTAATTTCAGGGTATTTCGGGGAATATTTACTTAAGAGTAATTTTTATTTTTGTCACGTTTCAAAATAAACAACACTCGACCGACAATCAAGAGGCAAGACAGTAAGGCGCCAGATGTGGTGTTACTATTCACTGAAAGAGGGGAAGGAAAACAAAAATTGGACAAAGGTGGGCAAATCTTCCATAGAGAAAAGGTTGACCAGAGCCGAAGTTAAGTGCTATCCCAATAGAGTACTACAACATCTCTTGTCCTGGAGAATGGTTAGCTCAGCCTTTTCTATTAGTACATGCCATGTTGTGTAGCACACAAATGACTCCCCGCCACCTGCAGTACTCATTAGCCAAAAGAAGATTGGTTCCACATGTAGGGATGCAGTCCCATGAATGCTGTGTCCCATAAAACAGAAACTCTTGGCATAAAACTGTGTGAAAAAAGGAATAGAATTGTGAGTGTATGTACTGTATATAAATATATATTTTTTAATGGTCAGCTGTATGACAGCAGTGGTTTGTCTGAGCAGGGTGAATCCACGCAAGGCTGCTAGTCCTGATGGTGTCCACGGGCGTGTGCTCAGAGCATGTGCTGGGCAGCTGGCCGAGGTCTTTAATGACATTTTCAACCTGTCACTGGCCCAGGTATTTGTCCCAACATGCTTCAAGACCGCAGCCATTGTGCCAGCGCTAAAGCAGTCGATTGCGTCTAGCCTGAATGACTTCCGACCTGTCGCACTCACCCCCACGATCATGAAGTGCTTCGAAAGACTAGTTCTGGCACACCTTAAGTCCTGCCTCCCACCAGCACTGGATCCCTACCAGTTTGCCTACCGGTCGAACAGGTCTACAGAGGAAGCCATCTTTACAGCTTTACACTCTGCCCTGACCCACCTGGACATAACCAACACCTATGTGAGAATGCTATTCATTGACTTCAGCTCAGCATTCAACACAGTCATCCCCTCTAGGCTGGTCAACAAACAGCATGACCTGGGGATCAGCCCCTCTCTCTGCAACTGGACTTTGGACTTCCTAACCAACAGATCCCAGGACAGACAACTTCACCTCCTCCACCCTGATCCTGAACACTAGTATTCCACAAGGCTGTGTGCTGAGCCCTCTCCTGTACTCACTCTTCCCCTCACGACTGCGTTCCTGTACACAGTTCCAACACCATCATCAAGTTCGCAGACGACACCACAGTGGTAGGCCTGATCAGTGACAATGACAAGTCAGCCTACAGGGAGGAGGTCAAGCGCCTGGCGGCATGGTGCGCTGACAACAACATGGCCCTGAACGCAAAGAAAACCAAGGAGCTCATTGTGGATTACAGGAAGTCTAAAGGCTGCAGTCACGCCCCAATTCTCATCGATGGCACTGAGGTGGAGTGTATGTCCAGCTTCAAATTCCTGGGTGTCCACATCTCCGAGGACCTCTGCTGGACCCTCAACACCTCAGCCCTGGTCAAAAAGGTGCAGCAGCGACTGTACTTTTTGAGGCTGAAGAAAGTCCACCTGTCCTCCAAGATCCTTGTGAAATTTTACTGCTACACAATCGATAGCATTCTGACAAACTGCGCCACAGTGTGGTTTAGCGGTCCGTAGCCAACCGGAAGGCCCTGCAACAGGTGGTGAAACTGCCCAGCACATCACTGGTGCCCAGCTTCCTGCTATCGCAGAACTCCAGCACAAGCGGTGTCTGCGCAGGGCGCACGGGATTATCAGGGACACTTCACATCCATGCTACAAACTGTTTGCCCTCCTACCATCAGGCAGGCAGTACAGGTCTCTTCGTTCCTGCACCTCGCTGCTATCCCTGCATTTCAGTTACACATGCACCTTGCACATTCAGTTTGCCTCTGCACATTTAGTACTGCCATTATGCTTGCATTTTTACAATTGTTATATACGCATATCTGCATCGGGGACCTCATTCCAACTCGGTTGCACATGCTACCTTACACTTTCTGTTTGCCTCAACTGCACATCTAGAATGACATTTAGAATTGCCATATGTACCCGCACTGTACCCACTTGTAACACTACACTTAATACTTAATACATTTTCTGCCTTCCTCTATTTGCCTTAATTGCATATTTAGTATTGCCATTTGGAAGGCATTTGCCTTCATTGCACATCTATCCATCTTAACATTCCACTTGTAATATCTATATAGTTAGTACTTGTAAATACTTATAAATTTTCTGCCCTCTTCTATTTGCACTTCTGGTTAGATGCTAACTGCATTTTGTTGTACTGTACTTGTGCTGTTGAATGACAACAAAATTGAATCTAATCTAATAATGACCCTGAATAAAGTGTGCGGTTCTTGGCATGGCATCCACGGTTCTACAGAATTTATAAAGTATAGAGACAAAACACATTTCTTGTGTTTTAAAATAAACAATGTAAAGAGATATCATTCAGCGGTGTAGAAGAAACCTAATGTGAGTGTTAATAACCAAAGTCAAATCCTTCCCAATCCTATGTAGCTTAATTGCTAAGGCATGGTGCTTTCTACTCCAGGTTACTGGTTCAATTCCAAAAGGGGACCAGTACAAAAAGTAGAGAAGTGAATGCAGGGCCGTTACCAGGAATTCTGGGCCCCCTGAAAAGATATTTGCCCGGGCCCCCTCAGTTATGGATGACATTGATATTACGATCAGTGGGCCCTCCCAAAACATGTTAGTGTAAGATTCTTACATCTTACACACATTCTGAATGCAGTTCGCAGGGGAATAAAAATGTAAATGTTGAAAACCCTAGCTGGATTCCATTAAAGCCAGCAAAATATGACTTGCGACCTGGTATGGCCAGTAAACTACCGTATGTGTCAAATTAAGCCCCAGAAAAAGGCCTTATTATATAGATATTTTGTTTATTTAAATAATAATAAATAATAATTTAAATAATAATTAACATTTATCACAACACATTCCCTTTGTCGAGGCCACAGGGCTGAAAATAAATGTGAAAATAAATGAATGCAACAACCATGTTTCAGTCACAGTCATGAGTGCGACATAGTCAGTCATGAAAACTCAAATTCGTTTGAAGGGATCCAAGGATGTGCATGTCTTTTTTTATTTACACACTATATGTAGGTCCTATCTTCCCTTATGCCTTTACTTTTTTCATCATGTGCTGACGAAGCTTTCCTCCTTTCTTTATTTTCACCATGAACTTCTGATTTTATTACCATGATGATGTAGCCTAGAATTCTGCCTCATATTTCTCATTTAGCAGACACTCTAATTCAGTTATAAGGAGCATTTTGGGTTAAGTGCCTCGGTCAAAGACACAATGTTTTGACTTGCTCTGGAATTTGAGCCATTGACCTTTTGTTTACTGGACAACACTGAAACCTACAGGCGATTCTTAATCAACATAAAAAGTATCCAGAGGGTGAAGACTAAACAAACCCCACCCCCCCAAAACAAAGGATTTACAACAGTTAAATGCATGACAGACAGATTGTAATCCAAAAGGTCAAAGGGATACTGCAGTACCTTAACTTGTTTTTTATCTTTGTCAACTAAATCAGCATATTTCCTACCAATTACCCCTGGTTTCTGCTGTTCTTTCACTGGCCAGCTGTTCTCATCTGTCTTTATCTCTGGCTCATCTGCAAGGTAGCAAGTTTGAGGTACAATATGTCATTACTATTTACTGATAGAAACTCTTATTCTGACCCTTTTTTAAGTTTGTCATATACAAGACCAGGGAACAAAGAAAAAAAATATATGATTTGCATTTTATGAGTTAGAGTCAAGTAGCAACCCTCTGCAACTCTCTAATTTGGCCGTAGCTTGGGGTGGCCCAGATCTGGCGGTTGCCTCTTGTGCTCTGTCAGTGAGAATTGGATCTTTTTCCACTGTCTCAATAAACAGAGTGGAAATGTAGGAGTAACTTCCCCATATGCCATCAGAAGTTGTGGGTAATGAATCACAAAGTGCATCTTGAGTGTTTGAGTTTTTGGAAAAAACATCTTGCAAAAAACTGAAATGCCTACATGTTCTCTTCCATGCATGAAACTCTAAACTTTCTGATGATAGTTGCCATGATTATGACCCCAATATCTTCAAGCAATAGATACAGGGAAAAAGTATTTGCACACTTCCTGATTTCCTCGAATATTGCATGTTTGTCACATTGAATGGTGTCAGATCTTCATAAAAAAATGTCATATAAGACAAAGAGAACCCAAGTAAACATTGCCTATTGTCTGTTTTGAAATACACAGTCGTAAGCTTATATTTTCCTATTTTTAGTCCAAGAGGATTGACAATCTCAAATCCATATGTATGAAAATTAAGCTGTAAAGTTTGCTTTTCTGTGAATAAGGGAATGCTCTTTTAACCAGAAAAGGACCCAGGCAAGCCTAGTTCAACCGGCCCACAATTAGAAGTGATAAATGTTGTTCCCTCACTGGATTCAAACCCGAATCTCCCACGTGAGAGGCTGTGTCTTTAACCACTACGCCACAAAACTCTTCGCTTGCCGACTGTCGGTAGAACATCTCGACATTAGATCATTTTGTCACGCAGTAACATCACACCAAGCTTGAATATTTCGCTAGACACCATTAAGTATTGTTTTGAACCGACTAACTTTTCTTTTTTAGTTTACCTCCACCACAAATAGCATCTATGAACTGTATGGCTTTTGCCACTGGATGTTTTAACATCTTATTAGCCAGTAATAGGTTTACTAGTATCTAACTTAGTACTTAGAATAGTCATAAGAATTGAGCAATTGCTAGCGAGACAGAAGATTACACGGCCAAATCTATTTAATTTTATGGAAAAACACATTTGTTTTTCTTTCATTCGTGAATGACATTGATACAATAACTATCAATTTTGGTGATGATAACTGACTTTTTCGTCAAGTGAAAAGATGAGAGAATCGTGGAAACCCCTACTCTTTTACTGGCCAAAGGGTTTTGATAAAGCCTACATTACCCCAGAAAACATGCACGGATGCATACTTCGAAAATCCCCCAGAAATAGTTGCAATATCGTATAACCGTAAACAGTTTTAATTTAGGCTTACTATAACGTAGCTGCTGAAGGTTGTAGCCAGCAAAGTTTTTGTTTATCTTGATCCAAAAAGCATGCACAGATGCATACTTCAAAAATCCACCAGAAATAGTCGCAATATAACTGTAAACAGTTTTATTTTAGGCTTACTATAACGTAACTACTGAAGGTTGTAGCCTGCAAAGTTGTTGTCTATCCAGAACAAATCCTAAGGCATAAATTGTTTTGACTGTGACGAGATTCGAACGCAGGACCTATCGTTTGCAGGGCTGATTCTCTAACCACAATGCTATTTAACAAGGTGTAGTCAGTCTGTCACTCAGTAAGAGACGTTCGCTCTTCTTGGCCAGCTCCGCTTACGCAGTCCGGCAAAAATCTCCATCTGTGAAATCACTTGATATTTCAATGTTCATACGTTCTTCTCTATTTAAGCTCACCCGGACATCTTCATTTTGTGCCTCTACAAAACATCAGTGGGAAGTATTGAAAACTGCCTCGGTCATGTTCTTCACCAGATGTATCTCTCGGTTTTACCGTTCCCATTTCTTAGTAGCAGCTCATCAAGCTCAACATCCTAGTCTACACTGATGTCAATGTTTCAAAGGTGGAATTTCAAGGCATTGCTGTAGCACATAAATGAATCAAAAATGTAATGAAGGTTCTTTGCTATGCTTTTTTACCCTGTGGGTGTGTTAGATTCTGTCAATTTTTGATTCATGAACAAAATTAATTCAACCGGAAGTCAGGGGAGAGCCATCTTTATTCAGCATGAGTCTACAATGTTGACCTTCCATAGTTCCTACATGTTCTCCAATGATTACAAAGTTAACACAGTCTTTTATGCCAGGACACATAGGAGGTGGTCAGTGTTCATAGCCAATCATTACACAGACTATTATAAGAAAGATTTATCCTACAAAATACCCTTGTATGGTGTATTCCAACCTATGACCCAAGGGTCTAGTCAGAGAGTCCTATGACAGTCACATACACAGTTCCTAGCAGGTGGTATGGACAGGGTGTTTGGGACCCATCAGTAATGGAGCATCACATTTCCTACCTAGTGTCCTTTGTACAGAGATAGTTTGTACTCTCATACATTGTGTCAAGCTTAATTCAATTACTTTTCATGCCCAATATCTCTCAGTCCCCCCTTTAAACATGTAACAAATAATCATTACATTTTGATAAAACTAGCAAAATAAAAGTACAGTCCAATTCCTAATGAACTGAAAAGGTCCAAACACTTTTGTTAGAAAACAATAAAGAAAAATAATAAAAAGGATTATCTGGCCTATGAGGCTTTATTATTCCTTAAATGAAATTAAAATAAGATGCAATGGACACAGCTTGCCCTGACACATAGCACTGTATGACATTGCAGTCATAATGACTATCGTGATCGATCTTTACCGTACACATCAAGACCCAGGCCACTATCAGTCTAACCCATGTCCAACAGAAACAGACCTAACACAACATATTAATGAAATGCATAATTAATTCCCAATAAACCCTTTAAACAAAGTCCACCCTTGTCCATATCATGAGTCATGCATCAACATCATACTAATGACTCAACATATCCTGAACGTAACACAACACTCAACTCCATTGAATGTACTAGTGACAGTTTCTACCTTTGAAAAGGAATATGGCACTATTAAACATGTCAGGATAGTTGTTGTAATTATGACTATTAAGCAAAGACAAGTATCAATGACCAATGTTTGGGTATTGACCATATGTAGTCCTCTACATGCCTTCTGAGGAATGAACAAACATACATAACATCAAAACACCAGTCAATTTAGGAAAACTATTGATTGTTAGGAATTAACCTAGATTCCCATCAAGTGTCCTGTAGTTCTAGTCTTCAGTCTTCTCTGTCTTGTATCAGTGATGTAAAGTTCCAATATCAGCTATTGCAGTCAGTGTGATGTGGACCCAGCAAATTGCCTGGTTGTCCTAACAAGTCAGTGTAGGTGTGCAGAGGAGTAGTGAGTTTCCAACACTTCACTAATTCAAGATTAACCCCACAACAGTGTCTTCCACTGTGTTGGGACCATGTGACCTTTCCAGTCAACTGGCCCATGGTACTCTGACCTGTAGTATGTGGAGTCCTTCAGGACTCAGGTGGATTCTACTCTCATCTCGCTGTCGATGGGTCATCTAGAAATGGAGTGAGAAGCCAAGTGATCTGACCCTGGCATCGTTCTGCCATGTGAGTGGTCAGGAAGATTTGGAACAGATTTGACCAGTGTGAAATCTTTCTTGAACATGTTGCTGGTACTCACACTCTGTTGTCTGTGTCCAGTCAGTGACATGATGTATCATCAGAAAAGGGGTTGTGATGTCCCGATCTGTTGAACTTATAACTGCAAAACAACGATTAGTGTGCTTCAACAGTCCATTGGACTTTCATCCACTGAGTATTGTTCCGTCAACTCCTAACAGTGAAGACAATAGATCAGTCCTGAAAACTTGTGGATCTCAGAAGTTCCATCATTAGAGTGAAGCGTGCACCCTATAAAGGCAAGTTTCCATGGTTGATGTTTCATTCAATGTGCTATATTTATCCCCAATAGCACATGGCAGTGGAATAAGATTGTCAGACTTGACTTTGCTTAGCCAAATCAGAAATGGTTAGATCTATTCTATTCCAACATTAAAATGTTAGACCTTACATCAAACAAAACAGTTTCCAAATTAAAAAATTAAAAACAAATCCTGTGAATGGAAGATGTAAAACATAACAGATGCCAGTGCTCTGTTATAACTATGCAAACAGAAAATCTAATTTTTCATGTAACTCTTTATAAGTACCAATTTTGATTTGCTTTGAGCCCTAAGCTCAACTCTTTCCAATCATAATCAATTATATCATATCATACATCCCCCTGCTTTCACTTCATTAAGTCAATGGAAAGTGACACCATGAGAGAAAGCAGAATCAAGGGCGAATGCGACCAAGGACGGCGCCATCCTGGATTCGCACTGGCCATCATTTCAGGACGGACATGAAAAATATAAAATTGGTAATAGGGATGGATCTGGAATCCATTCGAGAAGGTGTTGCATACTGTAAATTCATTTAATTTTTTTTTTTATCAAAATCAACTTGTTGAAAACAAACACAATCAAAGACATCAAATGTGTAACATGGTCACTTGTGTGAAGGATTTATAAGCCATATAACCTATTGACAAATTTATTTTAATGCTAAACAGGTATCAATTTTGATCACACTTCGGAATTAGGCCAATGAAATTGGTTGTCATGTATTTATAAACTCCTGTAGTTTGGTGGCACTTACCCAACTAAATAAACAAATTGCCCTCCAGGGGAAAGTCTGTTTAACTATTATTGGAAAAAACTCCAGCTCAGGTTGCAATGTGTAACTTACTGCAACCACCAGGGCGATTGTATTGGCATAGTTACAGCACCCAAATTTAGCATTTTAAAGGTTATGGCCCAACTACCTTATGAGAAACACAAACATAACATCTTGATTAACTTCCTAAATTGTAGGGAAATTTTCCAACTCTGTTTCATTTTGCAATTTTATTCTTAAATAGTGTTGGTTAGCCAAACACTAAATTACAACTTTAATGCACATTTTGACCATGTCTGTAGTAAAACGTCATTTTTCTTCAACTTAATTGACATTATATGTTAACCAAAGGTTTAAATTCTATCCTATCCAATGCTATTGAAGTTGTAAAGAGTGCTCCCAGACCTACACAGTAACTTAACGTTATTGTGGAAATTCCACAACATTTATAAAAACGATGACTAAACTAAAAACAGATATGACCACCCAATTAAGCCTATGTCTTCTTCTAACCCAGGGCAGTGTGTGGGGGGATTGGCTCAAGCACTCCCCCCTGCACTGCTCTTTGAACCCAGGGTGAGACTATTTTTGTCAGTCAACCTTTTTAGAACTGAGACAAGTATCTTACTTGTTCTTTAAAACACAAATGTCATCTCAGTAACTAGAGAAACACAAAAAACAAACAGATAAAAATGTTCTTAGTTAACCAAAGCCAATTTAGCATTTAAAATAAAATATTAAATTTTATTGTAGGGGATAAACTCGCTTTTCGCTGTTTTCACCCTTTCTGCTATAATTTCACATGAGAATATAATCCCAATCTTTTGACTAAAACCAAATTATAACATATTTTAGAATCAAATTCCGTGCACATGGAAAGCCATGTCTTTTACTTAACTTTTTGGTTGATCGTTTCAACCAAAATTACTACCCTCTGTTCCCTCTCACCAGTCATCCTGCGACGAGGCATAGAGAGAAAGAACACACACCCATTCCAACTTGGTGGACAGACCACCTTTTGTAAAGGCCTATGGGCCCTACTGACATCAAATATGACAAGACAAAACAGGCTATTTTTTTGAATGCCTATTAAAACATGTTATTCACCATCAAAGTGCTTTTCAAATTAATATTCAATTGAATAAGCCTGGTCATTATCAAGGGAAGTGATCAGATTGCCTTGATAAGTTCCAGCTTCACATTTTTGAATCTCTTGGCGACAGACATCTTTTTTCAAGCTCTTTTTGATGTCATCAGCCAATGATTTCGCCATTTTCTAAATTACAACGTCAGGGCTGCAGTCCTCGTATGTACCACATTGTTAATTACTTTAACTTCAATTGTACAAATATTATACACATGTCCCTTGATACTCTTCTATCAATGACTTCCAGATAACATGAGGAAGTTTTCATCACTGTTATAGTGGCCTAAAAGGTCTTAGCTTCTCCTGTGGTATTTCATGGACTAAAGCACATACCTTTCAGTGTCAACGTAAATCTTACGTGTCCTTACCATAGGGTTCTACTGTCTAAAAAGCGACATTTCTAGGTCTTTTGGTTCCAGATGTGTTAATCTGGATACTCATGCTCTTTTAACTGACTTGTTCTTTCAGATAGTGTGGTTTGACTCACCATCAAAATTCCAACTATCTATACTCACAGGACCATGCTGTAAGAATACTTTCATTTAATGGTGTAGTTTTATGACTCACTGTTCAGTTGTTTTCAGCAACCAATACTGCTTCCTTGCGATTGCAAAATGAGCCCCTTAGCTCTAAAGTCAATTTTCAAAACAACTTCTTCGCGATTGCAAAATGTGCCCCTTAGCTCTACAGTATTTTCAGTAAAATCAGTAAAACTTATCCATCCGAGTCGTAGCACCATGATAGCTTCTGTCCACTTTTGGTCCATGAACAGAGTCTTTAAACAAACAAGTCAGGGGAGAATCTTTATTCAGAATGAGTCTACGATGTTGACCTTCCATAGTTCTTACATGTTCTCTAATGATTACAAAGTTAACACAGTCTTTTATGCCAGGACACATAGAAGGTGGTCAGTGTTCATAGCCAATCATTACACAGACTATTATAAGTAAGATTTTTCCTACAAAATTCCCTTGTATGGTGTATTCCAACCTATGACCCAAGGGTCTATTCAGAGAGTCCTATGACAGTCACATACACAGTTCCTAGCAGGTGGTATGGACAGGGTGTTTGGGACCCATCAATAATGGGGCATCAAATTTCCTACCTACTGTCCTTCGTACAGTGATCGTTAGCACTCTCATACATTGTGTGAAGCTTAATTCAATTACTTTTCATGCCCAATATCTCTCAGCTGGAACAAAAAATATAAAAAGGCAGAGGTTTCACAGACGGCTTGCTGTTTTTTGACACATTTGAAAACACAAACATCGGGCAATGTTTTTACCTGAAATATACATTATTTTTTTTGCACTGGTTGTAGAATGTTGAGGTCATATGTGTTTCTTTAATTTGTGGAATAATCCATGAATAAAGGGGGATTCTAAAGATGTTTCACTAAATATAATTTAATAATCCTTCTTTTAATGCTTGTGTTAGCCAATGAGAAGAGAGGTGGGACTTTCATCAAGCATCTTAAATAGAACCAATTTCTATTTGAACGCCTGGCAATGCACACTGTAAAAAGGTGTTTTGGTTAAAGCTGGGGGGTTTATTTTACTTTTTTTCAGATCTTGACTGATTGGAGTTTCACTCTGTAAGATGATTGGTGCCAATCTGCCAATCAGCGTTCACCTGTGGCAGGAAACACATCCCAGGGAAAGAGGTTGATGATTCAGATTCATATTGATACATTTATTTTTACAGATTCAAGTACTATGCTTTAGCCAATACATTTCTGGGAGCTAAATATATAGTGTGACTCTCCAATACTAATAAAACCATAAAGACACACAGAATCAAGAATGTATATATTCAATAACATTTTTCAAATTTTCACATCCTGAAAGGTGTAAAGCCATAAAATGTCATATGTTGTAAGACATGTTTCATGAATAAGATTCTAAAAATGTGAACATACATTTTGCTATAGACCAAGTAATCGGTGTCTTGAAGAGAAAGTTATACTTGATGGGCCACATCCTCTTTAGATCAAGTCTCTGTGGGATGACATGGAAACCAGAGATGTGGCAAAAATGAATGAAATTGGATGTGAATTCTGCTTTAGAAAATATGTCAGGAAGTAAGGTGTTCAACCAGAACTGGTTAGGGATGAATAGTTTCCAGCCTCTCAATTCCAGAGCTGAACTGAATTTAAACCTGAACTGATGTATTCAAACAGAGGACTACACTGATTTTTTGTCAGTTAAGTTAAATTATTAAATGTGTTTTGATATCATTGTTTTTAATGTATCTACTTCAAGTACCAGCATCCACCTTACTAAACGTCCCTCCACTTTGAACTTTCTGTAGTAGTAGATTCTATCTCCAGAGAACGTAAAATTACATGAGCATCAGTTATATGCCAGCATCTCCACTAAGAAGACCTACAGCTTGATGATTATATTCAGGGAACATGCCACTGATTTCAGTTCAAATGTACTTTTTTACGTCCATCATGATCGTTTCAACCAAAAACATGTTCGGGATTAAATGTACAGGCTTTAATCAATCCATATCGTGCAAGTTCAGCATTACAGCGTCATATAAATTTTTTCTAAAACTGAAACTTACTTGATCAGTGTGAAATGTCAAAGACTACTTATTTGTGTTGAAAGTGCATTATATATTTTTTCGTGCAATCACTTCTGGGAAATTACATCAACACAAGACATACACCATGTATTGGTGGGTGGCTCAGGGTTCATCCCATCAGAGGAGCTCTGAAGTTTATAAAGCTATGGCGCATGCTGGGTGTGGGACTAGCGAGTTTGACCCTACATCCCTTTTCCCCACTACTGGAGCTGTGAAGCTGCTGCCAGGCCAAACAGTGACTCACACCACGCCCTTGGTCTGTCTGTGGGTGTCTAGTGAGGAGTCAGCATGGGTGTGGTGGTGGTGGGTCCAGCTGAGTCTTAGGATGCAGAACTACAGTAACTAAACTTCACATCCATACACTGAAAGCCTGGGAGAAATTGTTGACAAACAGGCAATCACTGAATTGGCTATGGTGTGTGTGTATGTGTGTTGGAGTGGAATACCAGGATCTATCATGGTGTTATTGGCCCACTAAAAAGCGTTAAGTATTTTTCCTGTGAATAATAGGTTTCAGTGTGCACAAAAAAGGTCAAATGTTGTTCCAGAATGAATAATCAGATCCAGACAGCAGTGGATGGTGTATTGTGATGTGAAGCTGTTGATGCTTGTTGCAGTGGGGTGAATTATGTTCTGAAGGTATTGGACCCTGAAGCCACATGCTGAGATTGCCTGTTCAATGAGCTCCAATTTCTTATACATGTTAAATTACACAGAGTTGACTCCACACACGCATATATACACACACATGCAGGAACCCACGCAGATTTCTCTGAGATAATAGTTTCAGCCTGGATATTAGGTTAGTGTCACAAGGATAGCTGTGCTGATAAGGTGAGGTTTCCATTTTTTTTTAAATAAAAATATTTGAATGAGTATTGTGTGTGACTTTCTCACAGCTTTATTTCCATCAGAGGTGAGACGATTGATATAAATAGGGACGAACATTGTTTTGTAACATTGCCCAGATCTATTTTTCCATGGAAATCTCAAATGGAAGTTTTTCTGACCAAGAGGTGTTTTGAATCTGTATGTGCAAAAGTTTGTTCTTATTCCATTTGATTCTATATCAAGAGAAAGTACCAAACAAATAGACCAAGACAAGTAAGGCTGGGATACTAGATTGGGGTTCAGTTACAGTGCATTCGGAAAGTATTCTGAATTTACCCTTCACTTTTTCCACATTTTGTTATATTACACCCTTATTCTAAAATGTATTAAATCTACACACAATACCCCATACTCACAAAGCAAAAACAGGTTTTTAGAAGATTTGCAAATTTATGAAAAACAGACATCACATTTACATAAGCATTCAAACTCTTTGCTATGACATACAAAACTGAGTTTCCATTGATCATAATTCATTTTCTGTAACTTGATTGGAGTCTACCTGTGGTAAATTCAATTGAATGGACATGATTTGAAAAGGCATACACTTGTCTATAAAGGTCCCACAGTTGACAGTGCATGTCAGAGCAAAAACCACACTGCAAAAAATGTTGCCAATGGAACAAGACAATTTCACTATTTTTGAGGAGATATTTGCTTGAAATAAGTAAAATAATCTGCCAATGGAACAAGACATATTATACGATATTCACGGCATCTTGTTCTCGGATCGGTGTGATAAAATACAGACTATATCTGAAATTATATCATAAGAAGAAAATATCCTGAAAATAATAAACATCATATCATTCAAAACGGCTTTGCTTTGCAGCTGGTTAAAACCAGGTTATTCCATTCATCGCTCTTCACAGCATATGTGGTTTGAGGTTATACTAAACATGCAAAAAATGCCTATAGGCTATTCTGCGGTTCAGGTAGCACTGGCCACATCTCTGTCTCCTGAAACGGAGACACCCGGGAGGTGGAAGGACCTGCTATGAAAAAAAGAAAAAGAACATCAATTTGCGTAGGAGTGACACTGATATTGGGGGACACACATTTGATTACAGTGTGAATGTTAATGTATTCACCAAAATGTCTATTTAATATGTAGTTCTATGTGTTTTTCCACTTCTAGAATCCACTTCTAGTTCGATTCTCTGTCCATGACTACGTTAGATATGGACATGCTCTGGTTAAAAAAGGCGTTGGCGTTATTGACCAATGCGACCGACAGTTTTGCTCTGAGGTAGTCTGGTTGAAAATACTGGGGGCGATAATTGTTTCAACAACACTGGCTTGCAGTGCTCATTATGTCTGGAAAGGGTGTAGCAAGTAGATAGTTACCCCAAATAATGTTGTCTTTCTGTGCTGAGGCCTTGCGGGTGTTGATAGGACTCAAGCGTGTGAAAATTCCAGCTTGACTTTAAGAAAGTAGATTACTGAACATGCAATAGTCCTAACTAGCACTGGTAAATTATACTGTGTGTTATTTTTTTGCATGGTGGGACTTTTCAGCTGGAAAGTCATTTCAGATAGATGATAATGTAACCAGAGTGCATCTTTTAAAATGACTAATACAACAGTGATGTTGGGAACATCTCAGTCAGGCATGTTAGTCCAGCTTTAAGTTTTCCAATCTGCTCCTATAGACCGCCTTGAATTAATACTTCTCACTATCTTACCTGTTGGTTTTTGGCCTCTCTCTCTCTCTCCCATGCTCTGGCTACCTTTCTGACCAGTGTTATTGTTATGACAGCCTCTCTTCTGTATAAAGTAAACACATACAGTACAATCCTAAATTCAGCTGCTGTCCTTTTATCAGAGATACTGTTCAATGACTGATTGATTTACATGATTACTGATCAACAGTCTGTCTTGGCGTGGCACTTATCAATGATTTACCTGTTGGTTTGTGCCTGTTTGTTCATGTCTATCACTTCCCTGCCATGATCATACATAGCCTAAACCAAATTCTTAAAATAGTGAACACACTTTAGCTATATCTAGATGATTCTAAACATCTACACTGAAGAAAATAAATGCCAGCTTTTGTGTGGAGATTGTTACCAAGAACCTTAGCTACTTACACTCCATTCTTGGCTGGTGGTGGCACATCCATTACTTATTACTCAGACCCTATGGTGAAGGCTAAGACAGAGATTCTGCAAGTCATTTAAGTAGGCGTTCTTCCTTTCAAATCATTAATTATCACTTTTTCACACAGCCATATGAACTACTCTGTTATCTAGCAAGCATGCTACTACTGTATTACTGTGACTTTTTTTGGATTAAATTTGAAAATAAAGACAGCTAGCTAACTACGCCTTAACAATGTTTTTAGCCAGAAGAAAGCTTATATTTTATCACGTTTGTTCGTTCTATTGCTATGACAATATACTGACGTTTATACATGTTGTACTTACTGTGAAAACAAATATATATAGCTACAGTAATCCACTTAGCTAGCCTACACATTGATCGTCATGAAACAATGAATGAGAATGTTGGATTCGGCTGTGACCGAGACGTGACAAGTTCGAAAGCGTCATTTTTTACAATATAAAAGTATTATGCAAATCAGCATTATTTAGGGGGACACTTTAACCCGTTTGTAATATTGGGGGGGGGGCATGTCCCCTTCGCCTCCCCCGGCTCCTACGGCCTTAAATGGTGTAATCATAGCTCAGACGGTAAAGTTTATATTTATAAAAATGTCTAGTAATCCTTCAAATTACAGCCGTTACTTACAGGGTAGTTCCCGTGTAACTACATAGTAACAACAATGTAAGTACGTGGTAAGAATGGGTAGTTATGTAGGAACAATGGAGGTGTTACGTGTACTTATTAGGGCTGTCAAAGTTAACGCGTGCAATTAATTTAAAATACTTAACGCTGTTAATTTTTTTGTTGCCCTTAACGCATTTTTTATTTTTGTGCCTCGGCGCCATCCATTAAGACGTTGACTTTAGTGGGAGCTGACTGGAACGCGCTACTATCACGCGTTTATTGTTTACCAGTAACTTTTTTGGCTGTTGACTTGACCTGAGCGCTTCACAGGCACTTTTTTCAATATATCATTGAAGAGTTCAATGTCGTGAATTGTGTTTACTTGGCAGTAGTTGCACAACAACAGCCTAAAAACACGTTAGTAGGCTACACATGTGCTTGTACAATGGATGTGAGGAAATGGGAATATCTCACCTTGCGGCCCGCACCCCAGTCTCACTACAAAAACCCATCAAACGAGAATGCTAGCCATGGCTCTGTTGGATGAATCAACCTGCTAACACTTTGCTTGTAGCATGGTAAGTTGTCATTAAGGATCCAAGCAGCGAAGCTGTGGAACCCTATTGTAATTGTTAGTTTTTTATTATTAGGGATCCAAGCAGCGAAGCTGCAGAACCCTATTGTAATTGTTAGTATTTTATTATTAGGGTCCAAGCAGCGAAGCTGCAGAACCCTATTGTAATTGTTAGTTTTTTTATTATTATTATTCCGCCGTTTTTTCAAGTTCACCTACTTCTGCTAGCTAACTTTTTTTGAACTTTGCACGCTGATAGAGGGCTATCCCAAACTAATGCACAGCAATTTTGGTGTCCATAGGCCATGTGTCTGGCGCCACCATCGGGTCAAAGTTGCGATTTTCATATGTTCATAACTTGGGCTCTGATTGCCCTAGAGACATAAATCTGGTATCATGTGATGCATGGGCAAGTGCTGAACAACTTTGCAAAAGGCCATTTTCATTTCCGCCATATTGGATTTTCCACCATTTTGAATTTTCTGAAAATGCTTAGACATTTTTCACAGGCCAGACATTTTGAGCAATCTTCCTGAAAAATGGCACAGATGAGCTTCATAAAAAAAGTTATTTGATGGATTTTTGATATGCGAGACCAATTGTCCATTACAGCCAATCGAATATGGCAATGGGGCCATCAAACAGGAAGTGAGGGTGTATCTCAGCAACCATTTGTCATAAAGTCACCAAACTTGGTATCCATGGTTGGAAGGAGGATTAGAGGATGTGGGGGCGCTATCCCAGAAAGTCACTTTGAAGGCTCATTACGGCTGAATGCAAACAGATATTTCAAGCAAACTTGGTCTGTTGCATGAGTGCATCAGGTTGTTGTGCTGCAGTAAATAGGAAGTTGGTAGTGCAAACCATTTGACCGCCAGGGACCAATGAAATTCAAGCTATGAATCAAAAGCTTTAAAAATGTTTGATTGCCATCAAACTTTATCAGTTTAATCTCCTATATCCCCCAACAAAAAGTAAGAATGTGGATGAGATCGGCCATTGGGGGGCGCTACAGTTTATCGTCAAAGTTGAGATTTTCAAATAGCGATTTCTCTGTGCTCCTTAGAGCTGAAGTCAACAAACTCATCTCAAATTGTGCTTTGTGTTTTGCCAAAACAAAATTGCCTCTTGGACCTATGAGCTGCGTCGTCTTTGTTTCCCGGTATTTTGAATAGATTAAAACGAAACTCAAACGAACCAGTCCTAGGCCGTTTGTCCAATTACCACAAAACATCACATATAGTGTCTGTGGATACTCCCCATCAATAATTACTAAAAGAAAATTGGATATTTCAAACACAGCAGATGTCATATGTCAACAACTTCCTGCATCCTACAGTTTCACAGGTAGTGAAAGCATATCTGCACAAATGTATATCCGATTCTCACCATATTTGGTATGCATCATTGGTATGATAAGGTAACGATACATGCTGAGTGAGGCCCCAATTGGCCATTGGGGGGTGCTACAGTGTATGCTCAAACTTGAGGTTTTCAAATAGCAATTACACCGTGCTCCTTAGAGCTAAAGTCACCAAACTCATCTGAAATCGTGCTGGTTGTTGCGAGAGACAATTTTGTTTGGCTCATCTATGAGGTCCATCTTCTGCGTTTCCATGAACTTTGAATATATTACAACAAAACTAAAACGAATTAGTCCTAGGCCATTGGTAGGTTTTTACCAAAACTTCAACAGAAGCACCTTTTGGCAATTATAAAAAAAGTTGGAATTTTATAACATAGTGGCCACCATATGCCAATCAATTTAAGCATGATGCGTTTTATATTCACATTGGTATGTGGCTTAGAAGTCCAAAAATGCCTATAAGGTTTACAAGGCTTAAATGACCTTGAAGGTCAATGAGACCTAAATGGCTTTTAAGTCTTAAAGGCTTTCACCGGCCATATGACCTATCAGGCCTTTAAGGCCTATACAATGTAAAAGGGTTAAAAGGCATATGAGACCTATAAGGCATTTAGGCCTTAAAGGAGCTAAAATGCCTATAAAGTCTTTACACCAATTTCTTTGACCTTAAGATCACCTCATATACTGTGATATGCCTACATATATAATGGCTTACCAAGTATGTGTCTGTGAGATTAAGCCGACTGACAAGTTGACACTAACATCCTTGTAGAAAGTGATGAAGCACTAACCTGATACTTGTTTAGTTTAAATGCCTATGACCACCAAAACACTTCCCCAATATTTTTGGGGAGTGCTACAGTGCATCATTAAACTTGAGATTTTGAAATCACCATATCTTTGAACACCTTTGACCTACAGTCACCAAATGTATTTCAATGTGTGTTTCATGTTCTAATTATACAAAATGTGCACGTGTTGGATACAGACCACTGTATGTGGTCCAAAAATGTCTAGAAACATAGACCAACTGTATAATCACTTTTATCTGTATAATCACTTTATATTTTGTTATACTGTTTCTAGTAATAATTACAATAATTACACAGTCTTTCTTGCCAGCCTCAGGGCACTGGAGGTGTGCAGGTCTTGGTGAGATGACAAGTCATTCACTCTCTCAGCAGAGCGAAGGATACACTGCAGTATGCCCGTATCCTTGGCAGTGGCAGCAGCATACTAGATGGTGATGGAAGGGCTGAGGATAGGGTGTAGATATGATGTCAGTGTAAAAGTGCACCACCATTGAACTTGGTAGGTGTTAGTTCTTGAGCTGCAGCAGGAAGTACATCCTCTGTTGAGCCTTCTTGGTGAGGGAGCCTGTTGTTCAGCTTACACTTGAGGTCCTTGGCAATGATGGTGCCCAGGAAGCGAAAAAAACTCCACAGTGACAAAGACCGGGATTGAGAGTAGCTTGTTGTTCACAAACTAAATCTGAAACACATGAATGTAAAATAGTGAAAATTATGCAGGCGTGCTTAATAACTTGATTCCAGTAAATGAGAACAGTACAACTATAATGTGGATGAAGTTTAGACTTACACTTAATAAGATAACTGAATCAGTCCATTAGTAGGTGTTCAAGATGACCAGCCATGGCCCAAATCTTAACCTTGATCCTGAGCCTGATCTCAACCCTAACCTTAACCCTGACCTCAACACTTAACCTAACCCTGATCCCAACTCTAACCCTGACCTTAACCCTGAACCTCACCCTATCCATGATCTTAAACAGAACCCGGGTCCTGACCTTAATCATAACCTTCATCCCATCATTATCTCCCACTCTGATCCTAATCCTACTCGGATCATCCCTCTCATCAGTACATTCTTGCGCAGTAACAATTTTCTCTTACATTAAGTACATGGTTTGGTCGCTTTTTCCTAGTCCTCTTCTGATTTGTTGCCTTGCAACTTCAGCATTGTTAGGATCTATTATTCCAAAGCACATGGACATGCCATTAGGCCCTATTTATTGATCCTACAATTCTGATTAGTGTGTTAACATTTTTGAGGCTTAGTGTTTGCACCTGGAGAAAGGTGTGCTCTTTAAGTTTAGGTTGTGATGACTTGAGTTAATTATATTGAGAGCATCTGTTTGCTGAATGAATATAGTGCAATTAATTATTTATTTGTCCATTTTTGTGTAAGGCTTTGCAGAAAGAGTTTTGAATATTGAAACGTGGAAACAGGTGAATAGTATTTACAGTTATGGGAAAGGTGTGTGCTTTTTTTGTGAATGACATAAGGGTATGGGTTTTTGTGCTACGTGACCCATCTGGATAACAAGTAAGTAGTTCCCTATTTATGATATTTAGCACCGTATTACGTCATTTGCATTATAATAATGATGTAAAAATGTTGTTCTGTCAACATACTTTGGTCTCTTACTGATATTATAATGAGAAGTAAATACAAACTGCGCTACCAGTCCTCTGCTGCCATCTAGTGGCCGTTTGGTGTAATTATATCCTTGAAATATGGGAAGTATGAGTATTCAAGAAAAATTATTCTATATCAATTTTAATGAAACAACAAGTTTAGAATAAAACACACATTTATGAAAAGTTAAGGTCCTATAGGCACATGGGTTTCATTTCAACAAAATTATTAACTTGCAAAAAAAACGGTCAAAATGACTGCCTTGGTAGTTCTAGTGTACAAACAATGCAGTTATTCCATTATGACATGGTGTCGCTGCAAGAAAGCAAAGACCCATTATCTTTGGCACCGTGTGTTTTACTAACAACACCTGCAGAGTGTGGTGCTAATTGGTCATTGGGGGGCGCTACAGTGTATGGTCAAACTTGAGATTTTCAAATAGCGATTTCTCTGTGCTCCTTTGACCTGAACTCACCAAACTCATCTCAAATGTTGCTTGTTGAGCCAAAACAAAATTGTGTCTCGCATCAATGAGTTCTGTCATCTTCATTTCCGTGAACTTTGAATATATTACATCAAAACTAAAACAAATCAGGCCTAGGCCATTGGTCGGATTTTGAGAAAACTTCAACAGAAACACATTTTGGCTATGCATATATGCATAAAAAGTTGGAATTTCATAATATAGTGGCCACCATATGCCAATCAATTTAAGCATCATGCGTTGTATGTTCACATTGGTATGTAAATGGACTAGAAGGCCAAAAACACCTATAAGGCGTACAAGGCTTAAATGATATAGAAGGCCTATGAGACCTACAAGCCATTTAAGGCCTTAATCTCACAGACACATACTTGGTAAGCCATTAGAGATGTAGGCATATCACAGTGTATGAGGTGATCTTTAGGTCAAAAAATTGTTGTAAATACTTTATACGTGTTTTAGCCTCTTTAAGGCCTTAAATGCCTTATAGGTCTCATATGCCATTTAACCCATTTATATTGTATAGGCCTGATAGGTCATATGGCTTGTGAAAGCCTTTAAGACTTAAAAGCCATTTAGGTCTCATAGGTCTTCTATGTCATTTAAGCCTTGCAAGCCTTATAGGCATTTTTGGACTTCTAGGCCACATACCAATGTGAACATAAAACGCATGATGCTTAAATTGATTGGCATATGGTGGCCACTATGTTATGAAATTCCAACTTTTTTATAATTGCATATGTACCTTACAGTAAGGTGCTTCCGTTGAAGTTTTGTCAAAATCCGACCAATGGCCTAGGACAAATTCGTTTTAGTTTCGTTGTAATCAATTCAAATTTCACAGAAATAAAGATGCCGGAGCTCGTAGATGCTAGAGGCAATTTTGTTTGGGTCAACAAGCAGCACCATTTCAGATGAGTTTTGTGACTTCAGCTCTAAGGAGCACGGCGATAGCGCTATTTGAAAATCTCAAGTTTGAACATACACTGTAGCGCCCCCCAATGGCCAATTGGAGCCTCACTCTGCACAGATCGTTATCTTGTCATACCAATGATGCGTACCAAATATGGTGAGAATCGGACATACGTTTGTGGAGATATGCTTTCACTTCCTGTGAAACTGTAGGACGCAGGAAGTTGTTGACATAAGACATCTGCTGTGTTTGAAATATCCAATTTTCTTTTAGTAATTATTGATGGGGAGTATCCACAATTTGTGGAAATTGGACAAATGGCCTAGGACTGGTTCGTTTTGAGTTTCGTTTTAATCTATTCAAAATACCTGGAAACAAAGACGACGCAGCTCATAGGTCCAAGAGGCAATTTTGTTTGGCAAAACACAAAGCACAATTTGAGATGAGTTTGGTGACTTCAGCTCTAAGGAGCACAGAGAATTCGCTATTTGAAAATCTCAACATTGACGATAAACTGTAGCGCCCCCCATTGGCGGATCTCGTCCATATTTTTACTGTTTGTTGGGGGCATATAAATTATACTGATAAAATTTCATGGCGATCAAACATTTTTAACCCTTTCACGCATACGATCACGCCAGTGTGATCAGGCTAGAGTGGTCCCTGAAGCGTATGATCACACCGGTGTGATTAGAACGTATTGTTTAGAACGCACCATTAAAACGCCTAGGTACAAGTGACGTAACATTGGCTGGTCAGACCGCGCTTTCATTTATTCACATTTAGCTCAAACAGTGTTTATAACTTTATTTCCTCATTGTAATTGTTTCACGACCACACTATGATATTAACCAGGTAGCAACCATTCAAATCAGGACAAGAAGGCTTACTTACATACCAACAGGCTGCCAACACTAGCACAGTTATATTTTTCTACAATAAACATAATACACAAAAACGATTGATATTAGCGACTACTATAGAGCATCTTACCATTTCCTGGAAGAGCTGACAACCGGTCAAAATCATTGTGTAAAAACTTTCTAGAAGTTACGTTACCCGTTTGTGGGCGCCGCTATGCTTTTTTATCAACCAAAGATAAAGAAAGGTGAGTAACTCTGAGACCTGATGGTCATTTACATTTGCCAGTTTTGGACAGATTTGCCATCCTGGGAAAACTATGATTTGTACCAATATATCACTGTAAAAATAACTATAATTTCAATAATATTATTAACAGGCAATGAAGCACTTGTGCTGGATATAGACACTTAATAGCGCATTTTTAAGTTTAAAATGATTGCGACCCACTGCCCTTTGCCTCACAATAGTTTGATCCAGTGCCCAGCAGTGACACATCATGCAGATTTAACTACAGTTCGTGTGTGGAAATCTGAGGGAGTCTGTTGTTAGTGGCTGAATTTCAGTAACTAGTTCAAACAAAGGATATGTCAGACATTTTTTTTACTTCTACAGCTCAATACAATAAGACACTTAGAACCGTCACCAATCTTCATTTTCGCTGCACTGAATTACAGGTCACACTTTGTTAGCCAGCGGTTAGATGACGTTTGCTGGCTAGCTACAGTTACACATCAACCAGCTTTTGCAGCTCTTTGAATTCGAGTCAATGAGAGAAGCTTGCAATGCAATGTATGTAGTGTTCCTTACCTGGCAAGGTGACTGTTCATGTCAACCGTCTGAACGGCACTCAATGCACATTGGTAACGTGGGGTTAATCCAGTCAGTTTGTTTTTATGTTGGTAGGGTTCACACACAATAGCTCAATTGGCAGATCAAGTAACGAACTGATGGCGCAAACTAAAACAGTATTACAGCACTACATTTGTTGAGAAAAAACCTCAACGTAATCTTCAAAAATCTATTTTTTCACTGATCGCATTTGTCCATTACTAAATGCAAGAATTGGAATTCATAATTTGTCAAACTTTTGAGAGCTTCTGAATCTTTAAGTAAATAAATGATTTACACACCACCTGTTGCCTGATAGTTAGCATATGTTTTATTGATACAACAAGTGAAGCGTGTCAGTATCTTTTGCGTTGCGATCTTTAGAAAAAGGACAGCATTTTTAAAATTGGTCAATAATTATTCAATATATGTTTTTAACAGTTACTACCAGTAGAGGTTTGCTAATATAATTGAAATGAAAAATTAGATGCATAACTAGTGAGCAGCGTGGTGTTTTTGGGAAGCTACTGATTAAATGTATTGTGACATCATAATCAAATTCTGGAACTCTGAGTGAGTACTGAAGTCACGCGCAAAAAAACTCACGCTGGGGGGCCGTTAAGGCATATTTGAAACTCACGTGTGAAAAAGTTACTGCTTTTGAGTCATAGCTTGAATTTCATTGGCCCGTGGCGGTCACATGGTTTGCACTACCAACTTCCTATTTATGGCAGTACAACAACCTGATGCACTCATGCAACAGACCAAGTTTGCTTGAAATATCTGTATGCATTCAGCTGTAATGAGCCTTCAAAGTGACTTTCTGGTATAGCGCCCCCCACATGGCCGATTGGTGCCAAACATTGCATGCCTCCTCTAATCCTCCTTCCAACCATGGATACCAAGTTTGGTGACTATACGACAAACGGTTGCTGAGATACACCCTCACTTCCTGTTTGACGGCCTCATCGCCATATTCGATTGGCTATAACAGACAAACGTTCTCGCATATCAAAAATCCATCAAATATTTTTTTTTATGATTGGTCTGAAGATCATCTCAAAGATTGCTCAAAATTTCTGGCCTGTGAAAAATGTCTAAACATTTTCAGAAAATTCAAAATAGTGGAAAATCCAATATGGCGGAAATGAAAACGGCCTCTCGCAAAGTTGTTCAGCACTTGCCCATGCATCATATGACACCATATGAGATTTATGTCTCTAGGGCAATCACAGCCCAAGTTATGAGCATTTGAAAATCCCAACTTTGACCCGATGGTGGCGCCAGACACATGGGCTTATGGACACCAAAATTGCTGTGCATTAGTTTGGGATGGCCCTCTATCAGCGTGCAAAGTTACAAAAAAAGTTAGCTAGCAGAAGTAGGTGAACTTGAAAAAACGGCAGAATAATAATAATAATAAATATAGCTGCAAGCAGCAATTAAGGGGTCCAAGCTATAAGAATGCCATACAATGATAAGCCTTATAGGCTAGATAGGTTGTATAGGCATGTTTGTGTTCAGGATTAATGAGCGTTTAATACAATTTTCTGGAAAAGCGCCCCCTAAATGGCCAATTGGCGGCACACACTGCACATGTCCTTACCTTGTTATACCAATGATGCATACCCAATTTGATGAGAATCGGACAAACGGTTGTGGAGATATGCTTTCACTTCCTGTGAAATTGTAGGAATGTTTGAGCGGACTTCCGAATTTTGACTGTTGCAAGGTAGGGGTAAGTTCAACGTGAGTTGAAGTAGCAGTATTAGGCACTCTAGAGTCAAAACCAGTGGGCCAGTGTTTTCAGACTGTCTTGTCTGGCTTGATATAATCAAAGGAACAAATGCTGTATGTCTGATTATTTTTCTTGTTTTAATCCCAGACAAAGTAAAGCACACGGTGCCAAAGATAATGGGTCTTTGCTTCCTTGCAAAAACTCCATGTCATAATAGAATAACTGTGTTTTTTGTACACTAACAACCAAAACAGTAATTTTTACCATTATTTTTCATTTTGCAATGTAATAACTTTGTTGAAATGAAACCCATGTAACTATAGGACCCTGACTTTTCATAAATGTGTGTATATTTTATTCTATCATTGTTGTTTTATTAAAATTGCAAAACAAAGATTTGAGTTTTTCTAGCTTGAATGGCCATAATGGTCATATTGACCATATGCGTTTTATATGTTGACAATGTATAATTTCCGTGCTTTCTCCTTTTTCCCGCTCTTGAGAATGCGGGTCACCAAAACAAAGGACACTTTTGGCAAATGTCACAAGGTATGCTAGTGTGTGGGAGCTGCACATGGAAGGTAGAGATTACCTATGTTGACTGTGAGTAATTGATCCAGAAGCGTCAGTGAAATTGATGCGTGCTGTTTGCCCCCAAAACAACCCGATGCCTTGTTCAAGTGAGCCCACTTAGAGGAAAATACTTTCATTATAATTTTACAGCATGACGTCTTTACTCAATAAAACAAATATTGCTTTCTAAATCAGTTTGTTTTGCCACATTTTAGTGAGTTGTCATTCTTTTCCCTTGACCGTCAGATTAACTGTTTTGGCGATGTTTGGGTACACGCGTTTCATACGTGTAAATAAAGATTTTTACTAAGCATTGAAATGTATATTGGCGATGTTTTTATTAGTTATTGGATCCTAAGATCCATAGATTACCTATGCTAACATTACAGATCCATTTATTCTTATTTTATATTGATTATTGAAATTATGTACAAACTGTATGAACTGTCAGAATGAACACTATGGCCATTCTAGCAATATCATTCTGGCAGTGTGTGTGTTAATGTCTCAGGTTTTGGCAACAGGTGTGGAAATGATGCCTGCTCTAAAGAATCCCTGAATGTGCTGGCTCGTGTTTGTGATACGACATTCAGAATGTGTCATTACAGGTTTTCCCAATTGCTTAAACACAAAAACTGGTTATGGTAGCACAAAACCCATACACTTACATCATTACCAAAAACGCACACACATTTCCCATATCTGTAAATACTACTCAACTGTTTCCACAAGGTTTCAATTTTCAAACCTCTTTCTACAAAATCTTACACAAAAGTGGACAATCAAATAATTAATTGCACTATATATTCATTCAGCAAACACGTGCTCTCAATATAATTAACTCAAGTCATCACAACCTAACCTCAAAGAGCACACCTTTCTCCAGGTGCAAACACTAAGCCTCAAAAATGTCAAAACATTAATCAGATATGCAGGATCAATAAAAATGGCCTAGTGGCATGTCCATGTGATTTGGAACAATGTATCCTAACAATTCTGAAGTTGCAAGACAACAGACAGGAAGAGGTTTAGGATGAGGCGGTGGAGATTGTATGACCACAACCGTGCAACTATGCACAGCAAAACCTAAAGGAGGCAATGGTGGATGCCTCTGGTGATGTGTTTGTGGAGTCTATCCAGGGTTTTCTAAGGGACACAAGCATTTTCCCCACGCTGCCTGGAGAGATTAAGAGACATCAGAATAATTCTCATTTAATGTATTCCTTTCTAATTTAAAAAGACAATGAGTAGTGCCTTAGTACCGAGTTCATGATAGAGAAGTAGTTTCCTAGGGTCTTGAGGGCTAGACCAGTGGCACTGGCTAGGTTAGGTTTAAGAGTATATATGTTTGGGTTGGTTATGAACCCTTAATTGCACTGGCCTACTGCAATTGCCTATCTCCTCTGGTCCCTATAATATAGAATCTCTATGTTTTATGTATGTATGTATGTGTGTGGGGGGTGGGTGGGTGGGTGGGGGGGCAAAAGGGACCAAACCATGGACTCAATGTAAGAGAAAATGTAGTGCTTTTGAGAACAGGGTGGAGGGGGCAGGTGGTGGGCCCCAAAAATCTGTATGTTACTGTACAAGGTTATGATTAGGGTCAGGATCCAGGTTCTGGTGAGGATCAGGGATAGGGTGAGGTTAAGGTCAGGGTTAGATATTTTTACTGGTTGGGGGCCTATAGGAGCTTATACTGATCAAGTTTGATGACGATCAAGCATTTCTAAAGTCTTTGATTCACAGCTTAAATTTCATTGGCCCATGGCAGTCACATGGTTTGCACTACCAACTTCCTATTTATTGCAGTGCAACAACCTGATGCACTCATGCTACAGACCAAGTATGATTGAAATATCTGTTTGCATTCAGGAGTAATGAGCCTTTAAAGTGACTTTCTCGTATAGTGCCCCCACATGGCCGATTAGTGCCGACCATTGCAGGCCTCCTCTGCTCCTCTTTCCAACCATGTGTACCAAGTTTGGTGACAATGAGCCAAACGATTGCTGAGATACGCATTCACTTCCTGTTTGGCGGCCTCATCGCCATAGTCGATTGGCTGTAACGGACGAACGGTTTTGCATATCAAAAATCCATCTGATAACTTTTGTTAGGATTGGTCTGAAGATCATCTGTGCCATTTTTCAGGAAGATTGCACAAAATGTGTGGCCTGTGAAAAATTTCTAAGCATTTTCAGAAAATTCAATATGGTGGAAATGAAAACAGCCTCTGGCAAAGTTTTCAGCACTTGCCCATGCATCATATGATACCAGATGTATGTCTCTAGGGCAATCAGTGCCCGAGTTATGAGTATTGGAAACTTCCAACTTTGACCAGATGGTGGCGCCAGAGGCATGGGCCTATTGACACAAAAATTGCTGTGCGTTAGTTTGGCATAGCCCCTCTAACAGTGTGCAAAGTTACAAAAAAATTTGGCCAGGGCAGAAGTTGGTGAACTTGGAAAAATTAGTGTTCACCAGTGAACTGCTGAAACACTGATAATAATGAACTGGTACAAAAACAATAGTGTTTCACCAGTGAACTGCTGATACACTAATAATGAACTGGTTCAAAAACTATAATGTTTCATCAGTGAACTGCTGAAACACTAATAATAATAAAACGTACAAACATAAGAGGGTTCCAGCAACTTCGTTGCTTGGCCCCCTAATAATAATACTAACAATAACAATAGGGTTTCTCCTACTGGAGAACCCCTAATAAATACACAGTACAGTAAATGAATACACATTATTACTGCATAATATCACAATTAATTTCTGGTGTTCTTTTTAATACCCAGTAAATCACAAACACTCCAAAAATATGAGATAGGGCCTAAAGTTTTCATATAACATATAACAAGATGAAACCATTGAAAGGCTGATTACAAAATTGCTTTCTTCCCCAGAGTTCTTATGAAATAAAAATATCCTTGTAATGTTCTCCTACCATTCACCAAATATGTTGTGTAATAAAACTCAAAACAAATTAGTTTAAAGCAACATCCTGCCATGGGTATGTTGCAACACCAAGCTAATGCTTTACACCAGCATTTTATTAGTAATTAGAACAACAGTTTTGTGTTAATAATAATTTGCAGAGACCTTATGAATGTTCTGGGAAGGTTTCCATAACCGGTTTCGTTTGCTAGGATACTTTTACAGTGCTGCAAACACTAAGTCTATCTATGGTCAATTCAGAAAAGATTTTCTGTACAGTCTGGAACCCTGAAATCCATCACTCAGATCCAGCTGATTGGTAGTTACATGACAATACCTAAAAGAACACATCATGATTAAGCATTTAGGAGTTTGAACCAGTAACAGTCAACAGTGGTATCCCAGTTATTAAATGAAGATAAAGTTCATGTGGCAGTAAGATTCATTATCTTTGAAATGTGATGTCCTGGTGTATCACATTTCACCATGTGATGCACCACACATGGACTGTAAACCCAGATTAACTCCATAACAACTCAGTTAGATTTCAGAGTCTGGTCAGATTTAAGTGTTTACAGTGAAATTAGTGAAAGTATTAGTAAAGATGTTTTATCTTATAACCCCGTTTCCAAAAATGTTGGGATGCTGTGTAAAATGTAATTGAAAACAGAATTCAATGATGTGCAAATCATTTAAACCCTCTATTCAATAGAAAATAGTACAAAGACAACATATCAAATGTTGAAACTGAGAAATGGTATTGTTTCTTGAAAAATATATGCCCACTTTGAATTTGATGCCAGCAGCCCACTTCAAAAAAGCTGGGACAGGGGCAACAAAAGACTGGACAAGTTGTGTAATGTTAAAAAACAAGGAGAGGGACCATCCAGCTTGTTATCAGCGCACAGTTGAAAAGCCAGCATTCATGATGGTATGGGGGTGCGTCAGTGCACATGGCATGGGTGACTTGCACTTCTGCAAAGGCACTATTAACGCTGAACAATATATACAGGTTTTGGAGTAACATATGCTGCCATCCAGACAATGTCTTTGTCAGGGAAGGCCTTGCTTATTTCAGCCAAGTCTATGCCAAACCACATTCTGAATGTATCACAACAGCATGGCTCAGAGTAAAAGAGCCTGGGTGCTAAACTGGCGTGCCTGCAGTCCAGGCCTGTCACCCACTGAAAACATTTGGCGCATTATGAAATGAAAAATATGACAAAAGAGACCGGAACTGTTGAGCAGCTGAAATCCTATATCAAGCAAGAATGGGAAAACATTTCACTTTCAGAACTACAGTAAATTGGTGTCCTTAGTTCCCAAACGCTTACAGAGTGTTGTTAAAGTAGAACTGAACCGATTTATGAAGTACAACCCCTATTATTAATGTAATACAGTCACAAAACTTAACCTGACAACTAAAAGAGCAAATTTGGGCATTTGTACATAAAAACATTTTAAACTTTACTACTTAACTATAGGGGGCGGCCATCTTGGAATCACCACGTCAGTGACGCAACAAGCATGGTTACTTCTCACTGACAGCTAGCAGGCAACACTAAATACAAGATTAACTGATTGATAACCGGTAGTTAAAAATGGCTTCAAACGAACCGGATAAAAAGAGATGCAAAGGGGGATCATATTGTATAGCCCCAGGTTGTACAAATGAATTTTACAGGACAGAAGGTGTACACTTCCATGTCCTACCTCTCAAGCGGCAACCAATGTTGCAAAAATGGCTTGTAGCTATGAAGCGCCAAAGCCCACCTATTGCCCCCGGATCCAGGGTTTGCAGTCATCACTTCATAGTGGAAGATTATATTTATAAACCTGTGTACAATGCCTCAGGGATGCTAACTAAGTTAAAGACCAACTGCTTAAAGCCAGTAATGCCCTAATGGCGTTTTGTAGCTCGCTCCCAAATTCACAGACACGATACTAACATTGCACAAAGCTAGCTAGGTACCTACATCGTAGTTAGTTATGTTTAACCTAGCGAACAAGTTATTAACTGGACCAGTAAGCTTGTAATGTTGTACACAATGTGAAAGTAACAGTAGCTGCAAGTTACCAGCTATTTATTGGGCGCTCCAAACTTTCTGCCCAAACATCCTTCAGAGAAAGCATGGCCACCTCTAAAAGGTCTCTCTCTTCACAGAGCATGGGGAAGAGCCTGTGGTCAATGATGCACGACAATTATCCTGAACCACCAACACCCAAGTTGTGCAGGTCTGCCTCTTTGCAGCAAATCGATTCAGTCGTTGTTGGCGTTGCCGTGCAGTTACCACAAGAGTACCACTGGGTGATGTTCAGCCTGTTATATTGTCTTCCGACACAACTAAATGATCTGCCTCACATAAAACCACTACGGGAACACACTTACGTATTGGTTCAAAAGCATATGCCAAGGGATGAACAGGGACAGGTATGATGGGTCGGTCTTCTTCCATTGTTACTGCAGTTTTGCGGGGTTGAGATTAGAGTGCTACCATTATCGTGATGTCAGTTGTATACGTCATTCCAACACGGCGGCGCCCCATACTTTTTAAGTGCACAATGTACACAAAAATAATTTCTATTATTTATAGTATATGGCGTAAATTTTTATATTGTATTCTTTTTATGTTATTAAATATATACCCAATGATGATATCAATGTGTGTAATCACGATTCAGTTCCACTTTAAAAGATGTGATCCAACACAGTGGAGAACACGCCCCCCTCCCAACTTTTTTGAAAGGTGTTGCTGGCATCAAATTAAAAATGGGCATGTATTATTCCAAAAACAATAAGATTTCTCAGATTCAACATTTGAGATGTTGGCTTTGTACTATTTTCAATTATATATAAGGATTAAATGATGTGCACATCATTGCGTTCTGTTTTTATTTACATTTTATGCAGTGTCTCAAGTTTTTTGGAAACAGGGTTGTAATTGAATCATCCTGTTGAGTTTTCCTTTTAGTGTTTTCAAGGTTGAAAATGTATAGTAGAGACACTCTTTTGTTGTGTTATAGATTTTATTTATAATTGATTAAATTATTTGTTTCAATTTATGCACTGCAACCCATATTATCAAATCAAAAACATGTTTTTGGTAATGTATACCAATTTATTGAAAATTATATCTCATGTACAATTGTGCTCAAGTTTGCATACCCTTGGATAATTGGTAATATATGTACCATTTTTAAATAAAATATTAGTGAGCAGGCAAAACACATGTCTTTTACTTCTTATGGGATTCACATTCAACTGTAGGTCATAACAGAATGGCACAATCATAAAAAAACAAAGAAAAAATGAACTGACCCCTGTTCACAAGTCTGCATACCTTTAGTTCTTAATACTGTGTATTGCCCCCTTTAGCATCAATGACAGCGTGCAGTCTTTTGTAATAGTTGTCTGTGAGGCCAGTAGTTAATATAGGACATATTGTGTCACTTTTGTATGATTGATTGACAATAGATGGGACTTCCGGTTTGGTAGGTAGGACTTCCTGTGTTACGTATGCAGGAGTGGGACTTCCAGTGTGATGTATGTTCCAGGGTTGGGACTTCCTGTGTGACGTGTGTTCTGGGGAGTGTGTGGTATGTAATTTATGGTGGCTTTTATGTTAAACAATAGGGCTCCAGGGTTCTGGGGATGTAAAATTCACCAGACATTCAATGTTACGATAAGTCCGATGTTTAACAATAGGGCGCCGGGGTTCGGGAATGTTAAATTCCCAAGGCATAAGATGTTACGATATGTAGTGTGATGTTTGCTGTTCAACAAAACGGTGCCAGGGTTCTGGAATGTTTAATCCCACAGGCAATCGATTTTACGACAAGTTTGTACAACACATGATCTATAACCAGTGGGTGGTACCTTTCATGTTTTTGCAGCGCCATAGGTGGCCGGTGTGGTCGGTGTATTTAAACCACACAGACCCCAGGTGTTGGCCATTCAGACTAGGCTGAGTAAACCTACGTGTACATTACAAAACATGGCGGATTCTACAGTGATCAACATTGGGTTTGAAACACCGGCGAAGGTTAACAGCTTAACAGCTGCACAGCAATTTGGCAAGAGAATACATTTGGGTGGCGATGACACAATGAAGATGCCACCCCCGCAGAAACCGATGCAGCGTTTAGCTCGGATTCATCAACTACACCAGGATATGTTGGCACAGGAGTGGAAGTTGGAAGACGGGCGAACTGGTGGATACATTTTCAACCCTGAGATACCAAAAGTTGCATTTTATGAATTGTTCCAGAGGCGAGGTGTTTAAACAGGGTTTGACTGATCAGATGACCTTTAGTGCTAGTTTATGGAGCACCTTTCAAAAAGTTTTATTTGGGGCCAAAACAGGTACACAATACGGTAGATGTGTTGTTTAAAGTCATCGAAGGAATGAAGCAGTATGACTCTGTTAGATTGGAGCTATTTCAAATAGCTAAATAGCTAAACAAATTCTATGTGGCTTTAGCAATGAAACAGTTGATGCACAAAGCTATCAAGAGTGGATTTGTTGGTTGTAGACTTTTTAATAACCAAGACCATGTCAGTATAAAGTGTTTTAATAATCTGAACAAGCATATGGAAACGGTCAGGAACACATCTGATGATTGGCCACAATTGGTGTCAAATGGTGTTGAAACAAATGCTCTAAACAACTTCCTGTATAAACTTCTAACATTTTTAAATGCTGACAACAAAGACTTTAAATTTGGGCACCTGTTATGTGTGTTTATGTATGTAACAGATGTTTGCGTGTTAAAATTGCTGGGTAATGAAGCTGTGGATGTAGATTGTATTTCTAAAATGTTTACAGATTTTCTAATCACCAGAAATCTGAATGCTTGTGTAACTTTTCTGAAATTCTTGGATGACGTGTAACTCCAAAGACTTAAATAAAATGATGTTAAACATGTATTACTTCTCATTGTTGACCCAATGCTCTACGATTTCTGAAAAGATTATGAAAAGTATTTACTATGACTCGTCTAACCCTGGTGCTTATGTGGGTAGAGAGGGTTTGAAAAGAGCGTACTTGGAGAAAACCGGGGAGATCCTCAAAAATGGTGTGGCAAATGATTGGCTATTGGCCAAGCATACATACATGCTACACAGGCCTGTAGCTATTAATTTTCAAAAAGAAATTTTTATTGTTCACAATATAAATTCACAATTTCAACTGGATTTGGTCGACATGAGTGGTTTCAGTGTGGAAAATGAAATTTAACATGAAATGTATGTTAACATGTATAGATTAAGTAAATACGCCTGGGTTCATGTGCTGAGAAATAAATGTGCTATCGAGATAAAGCGGCCATTTGAAGACATATTAAAAGAAGGAAGAACCCCCAAAAAAGTCCAAATGGACAAGGGGAAAGAGTTTTTTAATTCACATTTTGAATTGTTAATGAAGAAGTACAACATAAAACAATTTGCTACAGGAAATGATGTCAAAGCGAGTATCATTGAGAGATTTAATAAAACAATTAAATCACAAATGTGGCGGTATCTCACAGCTGCCAACACACATCGTTATGTTGATGTGATTCAAGATTTGGTTCATGGTCACAACCATTGCTACCATTGGTCTGTTAAGATGAAGCCTGTTGACGTTTGTGATGAAAATGTGAGACAAGTTCTCAAGAACCTGTATGGTACAACAATGATGAGAAGTGGTAATCAAAGTTACAAGTTCCGAGTTGGAGTTTGAGAGGGGCATTTACCAAGGGTTATGAAAAAGGGTACACAGATGAATATTTTCACAAAGTCAGTTATTCCAGTTGAGAAGCCTGATATAATTGAGGAAACAGCTTGTTTGCATTCTGTCCATAAAGGCGGCTCCTTTTGTATACGTTGGTAACAGAACATCCTGAAGTGAGATTTTGGTGGATTAGATCGTTGGAAAGAATTATGTTCTACAATGGGCGATGCTGTTCTGTGATTTATTACTGGCCAGGAAGGATAACTTCTGTTGCACGTCCCCTTACATTGTAATGCCACTCTTACAAACTATTAATGTTCATGCATATTCCCGGTGTAAGGAGAATCCTAAAGTGTGCGATTTAATTTCATGAATGGATAGTTACATGGCTTGATAGAACGGCACTGATAGAACGCCACATTGATAAGTAAAGTAAAAGTTCAATGGTTTCTTTTCCTCCGTGTCTACGTGTCTTGTATCGTGAACAAGGAGCGGATAGTGTTGCGTTATATATTCGAAAGACAACTGTAGTGGGGAGAAATAAACTGAAAACCGATAGGCTACTACTTGAATACCACTTGTCAGCCTTGCTGTACAATCAGCTGTTCCAATGTTTACACTGGGACCGCAAGGTTTAGCCCACGTTTTCTAACCCCATCGCCAGAATAATGCATTGAATGTTTTTTCATGGAGTGGAGAATTGCTTTCTGAGAAAAATAATCTTTGATGTAGTCTACATTGAAAAACGTAATGTAAAGTTTGTCGCGCATTTATGGTAGCCCCTCTCCAGCGCACTTAGTGCCAGCGCTCGTGTCTCATAAAATCAAGGAAGAGTGCCATTCTATGGGGTCTTTAACAGTTGTTTAGATTACTGTTAGGAGCTAATCACGCACACATTTTCAGCAAAAGTGCCCCACAAATGATCAGATATGGCCACTGGCCCATAGTTGTGTTAGGCCTGCACACACGGGTAGCCAAATTCTAACAACCAAGCTTGCTAGCAAAACAGAGACCACATGCTTTCGGCAAAGCAGCTGTTATCTTCAGTCTAATGAATTAATAATGTCAGTCTATAACCAACAAACTCATATCAAAACAAATAACATTTTCTAAAAGTTGACTTTCATTTAAATATGAATTATCTCGGGTACTGTACACTGACATTATCTTGACTTCTTGTATGGAGCTTCTGGCTCATCGCAAGTGACTAGTAGAGGCTGCGCAGCTATCGGCCACTATCGGAGCCAAGTTTTGCCGATAGCATTAGTTTGTAAAATGTCCTATCGGCGCCAATTGATCAGGCCAAATAATTAATCGGTCGACCCCTAGTCATGTCCCGCTGTTAAGATCTGTACATATTACAGGGAAAAAAAAGAAGTTGTCACAGTGACGTACGACAAGCCACACCACGTACCTCTTAGCAAAAGTCAGTTTGATGAGATCTGTATTGAAGTAAAATCTGATCAGAATCAGTTGGTATCATTCATAGTGGGAAAGGTGATTGCAAAATTACACATCAGACCAGTCAAACAATCTTTTAGACTATGAGATGCAGCCTCAGAAACTCTACAACTATCCTCAAAGGTATGTTGAATACTATCCAGCACAGGCCGGTAAGGGTTTACCGGGTTATCATGGTAGCGCAGTAATGTACGGTGCGGGTCTAGGGGGCCTTTTCCGCTGGCTTTTCCGGATGGCTAAACCTTTGTTGAAGTGTGGTTTCTCAATCGCAAAACCACATTTGAAAAATGCAGCGAGGAATATGTTAGGGGAGGTGGTCAGCAACGTCATGGCTCGTCAAACAAAACAGCAGGATGGATCTGGATTGATGGTTATGACTCGAGGTGTTAGAAAGTGACCGCCTGGTATGAGGAGCAGACCAAAGAGCAAAAAACGGTGTTAAAAAAAAACATACCACTTGGAGGACACTCAAAGGCAACAACGCAAGACTGATTAAAACATTTTTTAAAGATGGCATTCTTACACCGTATGTCTGGTGCACGTATGAAAACCGAGTTGGATTTATTCACAGTCCCCTTCACACAGACATCTATTGAGAAAAATACAAATGTTGAAAACCAACCCGATCAGCAATATCAGACGCAGCCCCTCTGGAGTTCTTTATTGCTGGAAATGGTGAAGATTACATTGATCTGAACAATACTTTGCTGTACCTACGTGTAAAAGACACTAAACCGGATGGAACTAATATTGATGGCAGGGATAGGTGTTGGTGTTATCAATTACCCGAAAGCCTCCCTATTTTCACAAGTGGACGTCTCCTTGGGTGATCGTTTAATTAGTCAGAGTAGCAACACATACCTCTACAGAGCTGTTATAGAGAGCATTCTGAATTATGGAAGTGATACTTTAAAGACACAATTTTAATTTTCAGCCGATTTGTTTTTCAAGGACACCGCAGGCCGCATAAAGGTTAGGATGGTACGCTGTAAAGACGAGTTCTGCCTAATGGGGGATGTGCGTTATTGTCTGCACATAGTTTCAGCATCACTCTTTGTCAAGAAAGTGACTGTATCACCAGCCATAAAACTTGGACATGCTCAAGCGCAACTTTCAACCAATGCAAAGTACCCGATTGAAAGTGTGTGTATGAAGACTTTACCTGCGGGGACTCGTGTTTGAAACCAGGAAAACCTATTTTTAGGACCCCTACCAAAATGCATTGTAGTTGGATTGATGGACAATGACAGTTTTACAGGAAGTTATGCAAAAAATCCTTTTAATTTCAAACACTATAATTTGGAGTTTATGGCTATATATGTGGACGGTCCACAATTTCCTAGCAAACCATTCCAACCAGATTACACATTGGGATCAGCAGTGTGTGAATTTTACCAATTGGCCCTAGCTTCAGGAAAACACCTAAAGGGCCAAGCCATGGCTATTGACTGGTCTGACTTCTTACACGGCTATGCTCTTTATGTATTCAACTGTGCACCGGATGAGGAATGCGGTCAACACCAACTTAAGATGAGGTTCAGTCAAGCACTACCCCACACAATTAATTTGGTTGTTTATTCAATTTTTGACTCCATTATTGAAGTGTCCAACCGGAGGCAAGTCATGGTTGACTACTATTAGGAAACATTACCCAACAGAGGAGAAATGAATACCGCAGAGTTGACTGGCGTGGTGAACCAATTTTCTTCTAGGACTCATTTCTAAGGTGTGCTGGCATGCGACCAACTACCCGGTGGACCTGTCCGAGATGTAGCATCAATGATGATTGTTAATATGCACCCATCGAATCACCCCAGAGAACATTGGCTGGCTATTTACATCACAGCCGACGGCGTCGGAAGGTTTTACGACAGTTTTGGAAACTCCCCAGATTTTATGTATTTACCCAAGTCAATCAAGATTTTTCTGCAAACCTATGAGAGTGTGGAATACAGCTCCAAATAAGTCCAGGACATGAGGTCCGAGTTACAAAGATGTTATGACTTTTTATACTGATGATTTACGAAATAATTACATGTTAGTCTCCAAGTTTGTATGTAAGATGTATCAGAGTAAGCATGATAGACAAACGTTTAATTGTATACAGCATGCTCAGTCTTGTGAATCATTTAATTTGTGTCACGGTTGTTAAAGAAAGACATTTCAAAGTGTATCTTATGCCTGTTTTATTATTCAAAAATAAAGGCAATTGTAAAACATCATTGATGTTTACATTGTATAATTCATACAACATTGATGTTTACATTGTATTATTCATACAACAAATAGTCAAGGCAAAATCATACACTTTGACAATGAATCACGAATGGTTACTGGGTCCGCTAAAGACACATCTGAATGGGTGTTGTAGTCGTGGGTCAAACCCGCTACACTATCCATCATAGAATGTGATTTAGTACACGTAAGGCCTTGTGCTGTAATCGGGGAGCAGAACACGCTTGTTTGTACACAACTCTGAAGCGCTTGGACACTACTCTGTTTTTCAATGTGAACACTTATTTCTAGCAATTGTCTGCATTAACAAGGACATGATCATCACCACTACCTTTGCCTCGTATATAGTTATCAACCAGTCTTGTTAGTGTCTCCAAATTAACAATACCGGAGTTGTAGCTGTTGAGTGTAATGACTTTTGCTTTGAGACACGTCAGACCTTTAACGATTTTGTAACCGTATGTGTTTGGGCCACCACTAACAAATTGTGCGATGCTGTCACCATCTGGTAACTCATCGGTCAAGTCACCCAAGAACGGGCCTGGAGGGGGCACCCATTCCCCACGGCGTGTGACACAGATCACTGAATCAGCGTTTGTGTAGAGCACACGTCTATCCAACTTCTCCAAGAGTGAATACAGCTCGAGTCTAGCATAAGTTGTGAAAGCAGCAATATATAATATTGCCGTTACGTGGTTTGATTGGTGTCGGTTTTGTGTAACGCCACTGTACCATCGAAACTGTGTCTGAGATGAAAGAGAAATAGCCAACTTCTATTTCACTGGAAAAAAGGTAGTGGCTAAACTCCTCCGGATCTGTAATTAACCTTGTGTTCATAAGGTTAGGCCGCTCACCCATCTTACCCCAAAGACTATTCATTGCCAATTTAGCCAAAGATCGCCTAGCACTGTTCACAACAATGTTTTCCTTGTCAAGCTGCACACCCTCCTTTTCATGATATTCACAAATATACTGTTCTTTAGCATCATCGTCAACCACTGATGGCGGGAAGCCTCTAGCTTCCTGCTTATGCTTCAGGAATGTTCTCATGTAATCCGCAAAAAGATTATCTGATGTCCTGGTGAAATCCCAGATTTCGAATATTTTCACAATGCGATAACCTTTCTCAACAGCCTTAACCAGCTGAATAGAAACCCAGGTACCTGTTAAAGCTCTTTCTGAATCAGTATGTGAACAATCAGTCACCTGGTTTTCAGACTCTGCACATAATCTACCAAAGGGGAAGAACAGCTTACCGCCGACCCTGTGCAGTAAAACGGGGTGATAAAGGCCTTTCAGCGGACACACAGTTGCCCTAACAATACCAAAGTAGGTGTCTAATCTCAAAAGACTACAGACATCGTTATACTGAATAGTCTCCTCTTTTTGAGCCATTAACTTCAAATTAATTGCGTTGCTACAACCACCGAAAAGAGCATCCGGAGGGTCAAGGCGCTCTGGAGCATCAAAGGTCTTCAAGAAAGCTTGGACATCTGCGGATGTGTTTTTAAGCTGATTCCATTCACACTCCCATATGTACTGAACAGGTACGTTGTGTTGTTCTTTTAAAGCTTCAAGCTTTGCCAGCCATTGCTGTTGCCTCAACCCGTACTGAATCTTTGTCACCGGGTTGATACTTGTTGAACAATGACTCTTTGGGTGTCCGTGCCAGAAACAACCTAGAAATTCATAGCCTGGGCACACACCATTGCGTTCAGCGTATCCATCAACATAGTATGCCCCAATTTTCATCTCACCCCGGTTCAGGGCATGCTGTATCGATATATTCTCGTCAGAGGCCAGGTATTCAAGCCATTGGACTGAGCTGTTTGAGAATGCCTTATGACAACGATTGTAGTTGTCTGAGGGGACCAATGCAATTGTGTCCTTGGTGCGGAACCTGTTGCAGCAGACTTTCATGCAAGCCGAAGCAATCGTAATTGATCAGAAGGGGTCAACACCACCACATTCCAGGAACTCAAGTCTGTAACGCATACAACCCTCTCTCAAGATGACCACATTATTCATGTATTAAGCCTTTATTTCATACTTCATGACAAAGGTGTCTGTGGAAACCGTTTTGTACCATTGCAAAAACTCATCTTTTTCTTTAGCCATCATGGTATTCATACTGTAGTAATGTGGTTCTGGATGGGGGCCAACATAGTTCTCATTCTCCTTGACGTTAAACTTGTAAGGAAAGTAACCTTTTTTCGAATCCTTAAAACCCATAGCACGTGGCAAAGCTGCCAACTTCATCGGTAGGAAACAATGACTATCAATGTATCTCTGGTTGAATGTGCTGTCGGTAAAAATCATGAGCTTGCTACCATTAGCAATAAGTGTCACGCCAATACCATTGTTAACAAGGTATTGCATCAAGATGTAACCATCAAAACCTTTTGAGTTGTGTGCTATAAAGGTGTTGTCAGCATACTTTGGTTGCCTAAACTTTTGGGGAAAAAAGCAGCAGCACAACCATCTCTGGCCAAACCATGTCTCATTATCAAAGCTTATTGTGCACACAAAATTTGCAGTGTGTATGCCGTTCACAGGATTGGCAATTGTCTCAAAATCATAAAATATATAGCACTCACTGGGGTCCTCGGGTTTAGATGGTTTTATGAAACATTGATGATTCATTTCAACAGTCAGATCCACATTACAATTGGGACACATGTTAGCCTTGCACTTGTGGGGTTTGTAGTTGGTCATACTAACAGTGTATTGATGACCACAATCAACACAGTATTTCTTCTGGTCACACCTGCTAACCCAACGACCTGCACCTTTGTGGAACTTCAGACCTTTATCATGGCTATAACAAAAGTCGGGATAACATATTCGCTTACAGTCTGGGCACTGCTTTGTGTTCTGAGGCTGGGTATGACGATCGGAATGAAGACATACACTTACAGCTGTGTTTATAAGCGTGATCACCGTGATGTTAAAACCTGTATTAACACCAATCACAGACATATGGCACCCCCAGAAAACCTTTCAGGCTCGTGATGCCATAGAAATGGTTGTCGTGTAAGTACATAAAGACAGTTCTAGGATGTTGGTCCTCACTGTTTTGAAACTTAGTAAAACCCCCATCACGGGCACCGTTAAAAACAACAATTTTACACCCTGTCATTTGTTCAAACCAGACGATATCCGTGAATGTCACACAAGCATCTAAGGCTAAACCAGCATTTGTATGTAGCTCATGACCATTAGCCACAGCCTCATCATACGTGTACTGTGGTTTCTACATACCCATCAAACAAATTGAAAAGCACGTAGAATCATTATTCAACACCACATATAAATGCCTTCTTTTTTTTGTGATAATCTGATCTAGCAATAGCGTTTCAGCCTTACGTCGCGTACCCCCACCCTCACGGTTATTTACAATTTGCACCACTAGCTCTAGTGATTCATCAACCAAAAGCTCTGCATTGCTCTGCATAACACTCTTGAGTAACCCGACAACCATGTGTTCATTATATTCATCAGCTCTCATGGTCACATGTACCGCAGGGATCAGAGATTCACCAAACAGTTCTATCTGTAGGCAGTCAGCTGGACAAAGTCTGAAGCTCTAACAATCAAAGTATCCAAACCTTCCATAATGTGTGCATAAATCGCACCAAAATCATCAACTTCGCCCATATTTTGGAAGTTTACAGACTGTCGTAATTCCACATTGTCAAATTGGTTACGTTGTGTCACTCTAATATCACCATCACCGGTCTGCGTTAAAGATCTGAACCTTTCTAAATCAATTGGGTTGTTGTAATGAGTATACGTCAGAAAGCTCGGAGGAGAGTCAACTAGATCGTCTAAAAAATGTGGGCTACTAATCTCGGTTAACAAACCTTGCATCTGTGGATTAATGTCTGTATCGCTGTGCAACAATGTATTAACTTGCTCATGTGCAATCTGTAGATTAACAGATTCACAGTTTTGCACCTCTTGATGGGGTGACCCTGGTGCCGACATGCTTTTCTTTTCGCTGTATTGTGAGTATTATCTATGGGGGTATCGCTGTGTGCACTTGTGTTAGGTACGGTCTGTTGGATATGTGTTGAGGTTGATGGTCGTTCAGTGTCTGGTCTGTTGTTAGCACTATCTTTCGCCATTTCTCTAGATTAACGTGTAAATAATGACCCACTTACAGGTTAAAATATTCTAACTCAAACATACATTTACAAACGACACAGTTTTGATGAGTTGACTGTAAAGATGTATTACCTTCAGCTTTCAAGCATAGTGAAATGGGGTAATTATGTAACAAAAAACTCTGATGCTGTACAGCCACAAGGTGGGGGGTCCGGTAACTGAAGCCATTATGGTGTTTAGTAGTCTCAAACATTACCCCGCTCCACACTGTTGGTTGATATATAGAAAACAAAGATTCAGCTAAATGCAGATTGACATAATGTTAATAACATTTTAGAACACCACTGAAAATATCTGTGAATGTTTACACATACACAAGAATCATCGGTTCACGACGTTGTGTAAAATCACAACCACACAGTCCATCTGATACCGATGTTGGCTACTTGGTCTGAAATAAAAACAATGTGGGTTAACAGAAGACCAGGCGTATACAGGTATTTAAAGCTGATGATTACTAAATGTTAAAAGACTACTTACCAAGGTCTGAAACGAGGCTGTGTTGAATTCTACTCATCCCTAAACCAAAGATATAAAACAGACAATATGAAAGACAGGTAAAAGCTTAACGTTTGGATTGCTCCATCATTTTCATTATGTATTTCTTTAATACATTCCTAAAAAGTTCAAATGTGTCATTTGTTAGCTTTTATAATTGCAACACAATTCAAAACAATTCTTTCAAATAAAGTAACTTGTCCTTACTAAGTAAATGGCCTACTCTGGCGCTGGAAAGAAGAGATGTCTTCTGTGGAAGCCGCATACTTAATAATGACAACACAACCGCTACACATCCAAAGGGTTACGCCTTTTAACTTTGTCATTGTGTACACGTCACCGTTTATCACTTCAGAACTACATAAATAAAATTGTGATACGGTCGGATGAAGCTAAGCTAGTTCAGGTATTTGTTGACATTTGATACTTCTGGTCAGGTAGGATTGCCGTTCTCGTTCATTATCGCGTCTTCACTGCGACATCGCGTCTTTTCATTTTATCTATTAACAGGCAATGATGGTTACGAACTGTGGTGTTTGTGAGTTAGTAAATACTTGTGTGTGCACGTGTATGTGTGCGGGGATGCGAGACTTCTGCGTATTGAAGCATGAAATTAATTCCGATTTTTGTATGCTGTATTTTGGACCTATATTATGTGTGTTAAATTATTTTTTGAATAATAAGATAAATGCTGGCTGGTGTATGTAAACGGATGAGTTTTTCCTTAAGTAGTACTATCGTGGATTACAAATCTTGTATAAAACGAGGGATGTTTATGAACCTGAATGTATTACATTTTGTGCTAAGGATTATTTTTGTGGACCATTACAATGGGCAGATCTGATCTTAAGACCCATTTCATGTTAAAATAATGAATGGGCAGAAACTCTCCAAAATCATAAGTCCCGATCCCCTCTTCATATCTTACACAAGAAATTTGGCACTTGTTAAAATTGCACAAACCCATGTTACACAGGCATTGTAAAAATATGAAAGGTACTACCCACTGGTTATAGATCATCTGTTGTACAAACTTGTCGTAACATCGATTGCCTGTGGGATTAAACATTCCAGAACACTGGCGCCCTATTGTTAAACATCGGACTTATCGTAACATTGAATGTCTGGTGAATTTAACATCCCCAGAACCCTGGAGCTCTATTGTTAAACATAAAAGCCACCATAAATTAGATACTACACACCCCCATACCATATTTCATCCCCCGGACATGCATACGTCATACAGGAAGTTACAACCCCTAACATACGTCACACAGGAAATACCACCCTGGAACACACGTCACACAGGAAGTCCCCGCCCCAGAACATACGTCACACCAGAAGTCCCACCCCTGCATACTTCACAAAGGAAGTCCCACCTACCAAAGCAGAAGTGCCGCCCACAGAAGCCCTGCCTACTGTCAATCAATTATCCAAAAATGACACAATATGTCCTATTTTAACTACTGAGGTCCCGAATTCTTGCAGGTGGTATAGCTGCCAATTCGTCTTGGCAAAATGCCTCCAGGTCATGCAAAGTCTTTTACCAAACATTTGAGATCTCCCCAGAATGGCTCGATGACATTAAGGTCAGGAGACTGTGATGGCCACTCCAGAACCTTCACCTTTTTCTGCTGTAACCTTGGCCTTGTGCTTAGGGTCATTGACGTGCTGGAAAGCCCAAGTGTGTCCCATGCGCTGCTTTCGTGCAGAAGAATGCAAACTGTTTGCCAGTATTGTCTGATAACATGCTGCATTCAGCTTGCCATCAATTTTTCACCAGATTCTCAGTGCCTTTAGAGCTCAAACACCCCCAAAACATCAGTGAGCTACCACCATGCTTCACAGTGGGGATGGTATTATTTCCTCTCTCCAAACATAGCGCTTATGGTCGTGACCATAAAGCTCTATTTTGGACTTGTCACTCCAAATTACAGTGTCGAGTAGTGGCGGAGCTCAGTTTTCTCTCCCATGGGTGCGAACCTTAGTCGTGGAGACCCCCCCCTCACCACCACCCCCCCATCGCAAAAGTCTTGCTACCTGATTTCCCAACTAAAGTATAAGCAGATAATAAATATTTAATACTACTCTCGCAAAAATGTACATACGTTTCACGTACCATGATGAACAGAATCTTGTTATTAGGCAACAACAAAATGTACCTGCAGTTACAAAACTTTGCTGCTAGCTGCTTTTGGACCTGGATCATGACTGTTATCCCCTTTCGCTGTAAGCTGCAATGCTGCTCCTGTCATTGTAACGTCAGATCTATCCATTTTCTCTTGCTTCTGCTGCTCAACAACTTTACTAAAAACGTTTCTGAAAGGACCACATCATTATATTACATTTTTTATAATGTATTGCTTTTCTTTCCTCTGAGTGGCAGACATACCTACCTTCCTTCCTTTTTATGTTTTGTTACTTAATTTTCCACTGTTCAGATCCTTAGCAAACGAGCCGGCAAAATCCGACGTTATACCCCAGGTTGCCAGATTCACCGCAATATAGGCCCAATCTCCTGCGGACTCCACATAAAAACCGCACACGGTCATTAAAAATAGGCCAGTCATGTGGGAAACTTGCCCATCTGGCAACGCTGGCTACACTCCTACGGTCACAGATTGGTCGATCACACAATGCATTATGGAATCATAAAAATATAGATGTTTATGACTTCAATGACAACTAAATAGTATGTAGCAAATTAATCATAATATTATTTTATTCTGCTTGCTATAATTTTTTCAACCATAATCTTCTTGGGGGCCCCTGTGATTGGCTGCCATGGGTGCCGCACACCCATCGCACCCATTAACGCTATACCTCTGGTGTCAAGGTGTTGTTGGTCATATTGTTGGTCATATAACCAGGCTTTTTTGTGGCATTGGCGCAGTAAAGGCTTCTTTCTGGTAAGTCGACCATGCAGCTCATTTTTGTTCAAGTATCGTCATATTGTGCTCCTTGAAACAACCACACCGTCTTTTTCCAGAGCAGCCTGTATTTCTCCTGAGGTTACCTGTGGGTTTTTCTTTGTATCCCGAACAATTCTTCTGGCAGTTTTGGCTGAAATCTTTCTTGGTCTACCTGACCTTAGCTTGGTATCAAGAGATCCCCAAATTTTCCACTTCTTAATAAGTGATTGAACATTACTGACTGGCATTTGCAAGGCTTTGGATATCTTTTTATATCCTTTTCCATATTTATAAAGTTCCATTACCTTGTTACACAAGGTCTTTTGACAGTCCTTTCCGCTCCCCATGGCTCAGTATCTAGCCTGCTCAGTGCATCCACGTGAGAGCTAACAAATTCATTGACTATTTATACACAGACACTAATTGCAATTTAAAAAGCCACAGGTGTAGGAAATTCACCTTTAATTGCCATTTTCATCTGTGTGTGTCACCTTGTGTGTCTGTAACAAGGCCAAACATTCAAAGATATGTTAACTTTTGATCAGGGCCATTTGGGTGATTTCTGTTATCATTATGATTTAAAAAGGAGCCAAACAACTATGTGATAATAAATGCCGTCATATGATCACTGTTCTTACATAAAATACTTTTTTTGCATGATCAGTCATGTTTTCAAAATCAATTACAAAATTTCACAATTTCTGCCAGGGTATGCAAACTTGTGAGCACAACTGTAAATATGCTTAAAAGTTCAAATTGAGTTCAGATGCACCCTCTCTTATGATCATCATTGAGATGTCTCTACAATTTGATTGGAGCCCACCTATGGTAAATTCAGTGAATAGGACATAATTAAGAAAGGCACACACCTGTCTATATATGGACCCACACAGTCCTCGCAGAACAACCAAGCCAAGAAAATCTGTAGATCTGTCGACCTCTGAGACTGAATTATGTCTGGGGAAGGTTATACAGAAATTGCTAAAGCATTGAAATTTCCCAGCAGCACAGTGGGCTCCATTGTTGGGAAATAGAAGATGGTTGGAACAAGCAAGACTCTTCCTAAAGCTGACCTTCTGGCCCAACTAAGTAACCGGGCAAGAAGGGCCTTGGTCAGGGAGGTGACCAAGAACCCAATTGGCACTAACAGAGCTTCAGAGTGTCTCTGCAGAGATGGGAGAACCTGCCAAAAGGACACCTATCAACCAATCAGGCTTTGGTAAAGTGGTAAAGTGGCTTAATGGAAGCCACCTGAATAAAATGTACAGTGAATTCCAGATATATAGTCACCCCTCAAGAAAGTGAGCAAAAAGATTTATATAATATGGATAACACATATGATGATTCTAATTTTCCTCGAGTGTTTGGAGAAATTGCTGTCTATTCTTTTAATAAAAAACATTCCTGCAAAAGTGTTGTTTTATCTTCTGAAAAGTTTATTCTATCAAAAACATATGTGGCAAAATTATTGGCACCCTTGAAGAATGAAAAATGTTTAGTGTATAGGAACTTTCTTGCTGTCTGTGACCATTTCCTGTTTCACTAGGGTATAAATATAAGGTAACACACAGGGAAAATCCTTTTGTCATCCATCAACATGGGTAAAAACAAAGAGCTCTCATGGATTGGGGAATGGCTATAAAAATAGGAATTAAGTTGAAATGACCAGCAAGCACAATCAGGGCCATAGCAAAGAAATCTGAAAAGCATGAAACAGTTGAAAATCTACCAGGAAGGGGTGCATCCTATTTTGCCCCCACTCACAGTGAAGAGGATGATACGAGAGGCAAAGAGGAGCCCATAGATAACAGTTTCACGACTGCAAAGTTCTGTTGAATTTTGAGGTTTTGCCATTTCAAAATCAACAGTGAAATGCCACCTCTGTGACCAGAAGCTTTTTGGATGAGTTCCATGAAATATGCCCTTCCTGAGATCAAGACACCAATGCCAGCATCTGATCTTTGCCAAACAACATTCGAGTTACAACTGGAATCGTGTGTTGTGGTCAGATGAGACAAAAATTTTGCTTTTTGGCCACGCACACCATCGTCATGTTTGACGACAAATGGGGGCTGCATACAAAGAATGGCACCTCATACCCACGGTGAAATATGGTGGTGGCTCTTTGATGCTTTGAGGCTGTTTTCCGGCCAGTGGTCCAGGGGCTCTTGTTAAGGTCAGTGGCATAATGAATTCCATTCAATACCAGACTATTTTAGCTCAAAATCTGGTTGCCTCTGCCAGAAGGCTGAAACTGGGCCGCTGCTGGGTCTTCCAACAGGACAATTACACAAAGCACACATCAAAATCGACAAAGAAATGGTTGCATCAACACAATCAAGGGTTTGCAATGGCCCTCTTAGTCTCCAGACTAAAACCCAATTGAAAATCTGTGGTCTCAGTTGAAGAGGGCAGTTCACAAGAGAAAACCGAAGAAACTCAGTGAATTTGAAATATTCTGCATGGAAGAGTGGTTCAAGATCCCTCCACAAGCGTTCTCCAACCATGTTAAACACTACAGAACGAGGCTGAGTGCTGTCATTCTCAGGCAAAGGAAGCTCCACCAAATACTGACAGTTTGGGTGCCAATATTTTTGGAATCTGCATTTTCACTAAAATCTGTGTTACTAAAGGAAAAATGTATTTTGGACCAAATATCTTTTTGAAAATAAAAGCATGAGGCTTACCCATTTGTTCAAGCCCAAAATATCACTCATTGCATGTGTGGTTCTATTTATATATTAATTTTAGCTCATTTTCATGAAGGATTAGAGTTGACTGTATATGACAAGCAACCCGAAGGTCTCTGAGAGCATGAGGAAAAACATTCTGGTCTGATGAGACACTCAATCGAAAACCTTGTACCACTCATCAACTGGCTAATACCATTCCTACAGTAAAGCATGGTGGTGGGACTGGCAAGGACTGGGACAATAACCAGGAATAAAATGAAGGTTGAATAGAGAAAAAGAAAAACAGACATCTTTGAAGCAAACCTGATCCAGAGCGAACATGACCTCAATCTGAGGAGAAGATTATTTTTCATTATGAAAACGCTTGAGTGGCTTTGGGACAAGTCTGTGAATGTCCCAGCCAAAGCCTGGACTTGAACTACATTGAACATGTTACATCCTGGCACAGCAGGCCTGCCAACACCCTCCCTCCTTCATTAGGAGGCAGGACACAGACGAGGAGAATGGAGGACTTTTAATAAAAAGAACTAAGATGTAACTAAACTAAAACAAAACAAGAAAAGGACAATGTAACAAAATGACCAACAAGACACACTAGGAGGAACTTAGGTAGGGACAGTGATAAGGAACGCAGGTGAGGGCAATAATATCAAACAGGTGCCCATGCTCCATATGAGGGAGACAGGGCATTGGCTCTCCCTGGCACGGCAGGCCTACCTTGCCAGGACATGACAGTGCATCTGTGGGGAGACCTGAAAGCAGTTCAGCAACACTCCTGATCCAATCTGAGAGAGATTGAGAGGATTGATAAGAATGGGCGAAACTGGCCAAATCCAGGTGGGTCAAGGTGGTAGTCATACCCAAGAAAGAAGAAGCTGTTTTGCTGCACCTTTCACAGCAAATGTTGCTTCTACAGAGTAATGAATAGAGGAACCTTTTTTAACACCCTTGGTCCAGTTGGTAGAGAATGGGAGACTAGTAAGAAGGAAAAAAGTATAAGTACTGTATATGGGTGGTTGACATATTAGCCTGAAAAAAATTTGTTTTACTTCAAATATTAGACATGAAAATTATTGAGTTGTGTTATACTGACTCTTAGATTTCCAAAAATATATGTGGTCTTTAAGATTTGGTATTGAAATCTGAATTTATTCACCAATTTGTTATATTAGTACCTAAAATTGTCATATGGTGTGACATGAAAGTTGTTGTATATAAAATGAAAATGGGGTATACTTTTCTCAAGAAACTCACTTTATCATAATTCTTTATTATTACCATCTTGAGATCCAGCATTTTTAATTTTTCTTAATCATCACGCAAAGTCAGACATATGTTATCAATCTTTCACTATATTTTAAATTAATTCCGACAAACCCTGTTATAAATCTAATAAAGTTCTTGTGTCTCTTGCCAATACTATTGTACTTTACATGTGTTCCATTGAGATTTCTATGATTTATCACTAACAAAGCAATTTTTTGGTCACAATTCTGAATGTCACACCAAATGATATAGTGTCCCAATATAAGATGAACCACAACACACTATAATTTTTCAGTGCAAAAACAATCACATAAAGGTGTGAAACATTGTGCCACTAAACATTGTATAGCAGTGGGTTATCAGGCACAGCCAGGACTAGTGAAGAACCATATTTCTACTGTGGAACACACTAATATAGAATAGTATCACAATGTCACGTCACCGCTGGATCCTGCCGCCCTCCATTGATCCAGCATTCGGCGTCTCCTTCCTACTAGCCACCACCGGTCCTGGGCCACCTTCCTTCAGTAGGACTCCAGTTCCAAAGGGACATAAACTGGGTATTTTACACACCTGCTGCCTATTTGGAAATCAGTTGAGTATTTAGTCTGTAGGTGGGAAAAGGGTTTTTGTGATTGATTCAGGGTTTGTGCTAGTATCCATAGGGGTAGCACAGTTCTGTGTTCTTTTGTTTGTTTCTGCCAGGTTTTTTTGGCGTATTATGCTTTTGATCCAGGGCCGGTGTGTCCAGCTTCTATTACACTCCGTTTAGGAATCCTTTGTTTGTCAAGACAAATAAACCTACCTGTTCAGCCCTTCATCGCTGGTGTCCTCGCAACTGTTTCCAACATTCTCACACATAACACACAAGTAATTGTTTACAGTTAAGTCTGTTGAATATTAACTACTGGTTAGTACTGATTACTCACAACTACCCCTAAGTAAATCAGTCATATAAACAAGGTTAGGATAGTAATGACAAATGGTGTAGGTACAGTCTTCTTCATTGGGTGCTAATGTAAAATAATAGGCTACTTTGACTGTGAGAGGTCAGCTAAAAGAAGAAAATTAATAACACTCAGATTAGCAAGGCGTTCAAGGCCAGCCAAGCTATAAAACTAGGCTTCAGTCTAGCTCACTTGTTTTCATGTGATGACAATGTTAAAAAGGACAGAACATACATTAAGTTTAGCTATTAGTCATAAAATACAAGAATAAATTGATAGCTCAATTTAATAATTATTCTGTGCGTAGGAAAATACAGTTCATATCATATAGTGTGACAAATGGATCATATGAAGTGACAAGCAAAACATGTCACACAATATGATGCATGATACAGCGTCACACCATATGAGGTTTCATGCACTTAGCACAAGATTGGGCCTTGTGGTTATGTGCTAGCATCATAGCAGCATATCCATTGCAACATGGTAACATAGATTTAAAAGTAATAATGGCATTTTTATGTAAAATGCATCACACTAAAGGACAGCTGGAAAGTGGGAGTGCCAAAAAGATTTGATTTATTGAAAAAATGACAAGAGACAACTCAAATTGTAACCCTTCCATGTCCTAATGAGGTGTTTTCAGTACTTCCTGGTTAAACAAGGCCCCTCCTCCCCAAGGGTCTACAAAAAATTGCCAGTTTTAATATCACAATATAGTGTCACACCATATGAAATCCTTTTCTGGGACAAAATCTTTTTGATCAGAGTTGACTGAAACTTTATGCCTAGACTTTGAAAATATTAGACTCACAAATAGGCATCTGTGTATTTTATAGAGGAGAGTTGCATTTTCATTAGTTTTATTCAAGTTTAAACTTTGTGAAACATGCTTAGGACAGTCACACCATATGAGATTTTTCATGATTCATTGAAAATTATTGAAGTGAAGAATTGTTTGAATGTTCAGTATCTTCACATAAAGCAGCATGTTCTGAACAATATAAAAGTTTTTTGCCAAATTTAAATTGTATTTATTTGTGTTTGACACTTAGAAGCACAAAAAGGCCATGTCACCTCAACCACACATATACATTTGTCAGTTGCTCTGAATAAGAGTGTCCACTAAATCACTTTAATTCTATATACACATAACAATTGCAGGATTTTTGTCTGCTGTATTAAACTGGCTCAGATAAAGATACAACATACAGTGGACATAAAAAGTCTACACACCCCTGTGAAAATGCCTGGTTTTTGTGATGTAAAACAATGAGACAAAGATAAATCATATCAGAACTTTTTCCACTTTTACTGTGACCTATAATGTGAAAAATTCAATTGAAAAACAAACTGAAATCTTCGAGGGGGAAAAATGAAAAATAAAAACCTTACAATAACCTGGTTGCATAAGTGTGCACACCCTCTTATAACTGGGGATGTGGCTGTGTTCAGAATTAACCAATCACATTCAAACTCATGTTAAATAGAAGTCATTACACACCTGCCATCAT
>JACXGI010001287.1:0-76862 GCA_016801175.1 Esox masquinongy
CACACACACACACCGGACCCGCGCAGCAACTTCTTGTCTTTGTATCTCCTCAGCGTTTCAGCCGGACACAGTGACGAGGGCTTTTCACATTAAAGGTCTGTATGAGTGGAAATCTAAAAGCGGGACCCAGAGCCTCTCCCAGCATGTGGGTGGGGAGCCGCTGTATGTACTTGTTCCAGATATCATCACATCACATGAAGATTCCACACAGCACACATCAATCTCTCAGCACACTGATTTACGGCAACAATCACCACAGGGGATGTATCCGGGCAGCGTGCGCTCTGGTGTTTGTGTGTGTCGTGCGCACGGTATGCGTGTATACGGTCCATGTGTGTTTGGGGGCGAGAGGGGTGCTGAAGGAAAGGGAGAGAGTGTGAAGGTGATTGGGTGGATTTGGAGTTAGGTTCTGTTTGGATGGTGAGGTCATCTGTAAGATGACTACGTGATGATTATGCGTTGGCATTGTCTGTGTGATAAATGGCTGGTCGGTTCTTTACAGCACATGGGAGGTCAATGCGTCAGCCGATGTGATGTGTGCCGTGACGAAGGTGGGGGGGGGGTGTCCAGTGCAACATTTTGACAGGCAATTTTCACAAAAATAATGTGTAAATTTGTTTTTTTCTCTTCTCGGAGTCCAACACATCTTGATCCTGGTGAACCATTTCAGTGTGAGGAATGTGAAAGCTAAATAGAACTGTAGTAGAGACAGGGAATGGAAAGGTGTGGGAGCAAAATAAAAGTGGCACCAGAGTTCAGCCTTTTTTGGCCGAAGACTCATTGAGATATCCGCCAGAGATTACATCTTTTCAAAGTAAATAAAGTGAATTCTGTGTTTTTCTTGGCTCTCCTGGCTGTTTTATAAAAAGCAAAGAGAGCAGTCCGTTCACACTCTAGGTGATAACTACACTGTGTCTTTGTAAAGTCCACTGGCTGGCTAAGGAACCAGCGTTTACTTTGGAGGCTAAAAGGGAGCTCAACTTTGTGTGCAAAGTTGTCAGGATTTGTACCTTGTTTGCAAAGGATAACACATTTCTCTGCTTGTCCGTGTGTGTGTGTGTGTGTGTGTGTGTGTGTGTGCGCGCAAATGTTTATGAGCATTTGTGCCAGTTCTTGAATATGTGTATAGAAATGTATATTACTCATGATAAGTACATATCAAATCTCTATTCATCCCTTTTTTTCTTTTCAAGGGAGTATGTGGATGCATCTGCCAAAGACAACATTATAGGCAGCAGGTTCATGAGTTGTAAAGCGTGTTGGTCAAATGGTTGTATTCGATTTCGGAATACTTAGGAAGCTTTTAGCATTTATGTGAACAAAAGATTTAGCAATTTTTTTTGTCTTTATTGTGATAAAATGGCCGAACAGCTTCTCGGGCTGGCCTTGGACTTTTTTTTAGTCTTAGATGTGATTTGACAGGTCAATAAAAACAGAAATATCCATCATTAACCAATGGACCAGCAGCTGCCAAAATATCCCCCAATGCTCTGCCTGGTTCTAGTCCAGACATTCACTATCTTTCTGGAAAGGTGCTAATTTTATGACATTGGAAGGCTTAAACCCACAGATATGTTAAATGTTTTCGCCGCCAATTCTGTGCCCAATCAACAACAACACCGTGCCATTATTTCCCGCAATTTCCTGCCAAAGGGAGACCATTCCAGCAGCTGAAACAGAGAGAGGGTGAGAGAAAGACAGATATTGTGTGACAATCGTGTACGACGTCCATCTCAACGCTGCATCTCTCAGCACCTTAATAAATTATCCCAAGGTGTTTACGGACCGCCTTCGTGTGTATTATTTTGATACGGTCTATCACAGCCACACCTTTGCAGACATGTTTAAGTCTTCTTCTACTGTGTTAATGCATGTCAGTGCCAGCTGCTTAAAGTACACTAAGTCTCTTCTGTTTACTTGACATTTAGATAAAGTGAAATGCAATTGTTATGAAATACATTTTAGAATATAATTATGATTACAAATGCAAGCATATCCTACACAAACAGCTGCACGAGAGCAGTAAAAATATCATCTATTATTATTATTATTATTATAGCCACCATTTTTGCCTGTGCATTTTGTCAAAGCAACTCTAGGAGTGTAGGACCTTGGTACTCTTCCCCAAATGACACAGGGGCACACAAACAACCTCTGTGGTGATTGAAAATGTCGGCTGGCTCAGTTGCTCGTTGAGGTGCAATGAATTGCTGTGCGAGATCACCGTTGCTGTTCTATTTTAGTATAGGCCCTTAAGATCCCTCCGCCACATTAAACAACACCACTCTGCTTTCCCTTCCACACTCCCCGTCAAGTATATTGACTTTACCTCCTGCTGTTGATTTATTGGGAAAAAGACGCTATATTTGTAGAGCAACCTTTACCCAGACCCACCAACTGACACCGGTTAATAATTTGTCCCTCTGAATCTAATACATTTTTCCTGTGCCAAGTCATTTCTGTAGGCTCACAGTGAGTTGGCGCATGGAGAATTGAGACTATCCTGCCCTTCGACCAGCACCCCCCCCCACCCCCCCCCAACAGCATGCCCTCTCTTACTGTCAGTCTCTGCAGAAAATCTTAGGCCCATCCATCTGCCCGTGTTATCCTTGCTATGTTGCTATGGTGAAGGTCTCCCCCATATGAACGTGTCACTCAAACTCAACTGGCTTTACTTTTTTCCCTTCACAGGAAGCCTTGTATCAAGTCAGAAGTATTTATGTTTACAACGGCTCAACTGGTGAACTTAAACTAGATTTGAGATTTTCCATTTAAATTATTCACATGCGTCCCTTTGGTTCCTATGACAACTGGACTGTAATACAGTTTGATGTTTGATGCAGCTAGAAATCCAAACACCAGCTCAACGGTCAGATGCCAGGCCACTTTGAGTTCTTCCGAATCCTTCCTAAAAGATAGATAACCTTTCTGCTACGACTCATTGGTTGAGGCTGAGTACCATGTGAGACAGTAATGAAACAATCAAGCCATTCCCGGGCGTAGGATGTAAGGTGTAAGCGTTGCATGCCATACATGGTAACCACATCTGTTGGGACATAATGTGTGATTTAAGCATGGCAAGTTGACGGTGAAACTCCAGGAAAACGCGATAAACCCCACAAAGCCAGCGTAACCACAGAAAGCCTACATAACCCTGAGTAATGCCCAAATGAAGTGTGAGAAACAGGGAGAAAAGAATGACTTTGTAATATCTTTAACATCACGGTTTACTCTAGGATGAGTGTCACGTTTCATCTGAAATAGTTCTCTGTATGAAATGCATGCAGAATTTGTCACATTTTGCGCGCTGACTAACACGTCGGTATTACAACTGTGAATAGAATTTCTTGAATTTCAAGCTGTTCTACATCATTGCGATGACCTTTCCCAACTTTGAAGACATTGTGACCTTTGCAGTTAATTTTACTTTGGTTCTTATCATCTGTTATTGTTGTAACATGAATAAATGTGTACATACACAATTATACTGTACATACAATTTATGATATATATAATTTAGTTTTGCGAAGTGTTTTAGCATTTGTTAACACCACAGGTGTTTAGTGTTTTTCGAAAATTAAGGTCATGAAGATCTTATTTAAAACCCCCACAAATAGGTCTACAGAAGCAGCTGTCAGTGTTTATTGATAACGTTTAATGGTAATGTGTTGAGAGGAAGACTGACATTCTACAAACCCTATTAAAATAAGCCAACGTATTGATTACAAAAGTTACATAAAATATTATGTTATTTTTGGCGGGGTTATGTCCCCCCCGCTTAGGGATGTAGAATAATAACAGGTGGCTAAATCAAGATGAGGTTGAAGGGTTTATGGAAATGCTCCGGTAACCAATCACAGCGCTGGGAAGAGGTTTCCACATTAGTTATTCCAGAAGAGAACTGCTGACCCATAATATCACAAGTATATTTAGATGACACAACCAGGTATCGCATAATGGACTGTGCATGAATGTCATGGAAAAGTTGTCCATGTTTCCTTCCTGCCACAGACCAGCGCAGAGCTTCTCCTCTTTGACCTCATCAATCAGCACAGGTCAGATTCCGATCTTAGGGCTAGAATCTTCAAGTGTTCTATAAAACTCACCATTAAAAGCAATGTGAAGCAGGTGTGTCAGTGTACGCCACGTCAGGAATGCTGAGGGGACCGATGAGGACAGAGGCTCAGTGGGGGTTTAGTGATGCCCTGGCACTGTGGAAGGAGTCGCCACGGGGTTGCCCTTTAAAGCTGCCTCCCTCAGCCGTCGAAGAAGCTGCTTTAAGTCTCTACATGTGAACCTGTCACTCCAGCCAGTGGGAGGCAAGGGCCGGGGGGGGGAGTGGATTTAGGCCATTAGTTACGGGACGCACACCCGCGTCACACACGGATGTGTGCGTGAAGTCACTGAGGTCTTTCTGCTAATTATAGGCTGAAATCTGACAGAGAAAAATTAGAAGGAAAGGGGACAGCTGCAAAGCTCTAGACCGTGGGGGAAGAGCCAGGGGAGAGAGAGGGGTTTGATTTCTCCCTAAATCCTCAAACCCCTCCTTCGAAGGGAAAACAAAATTCAATCGTCTTGGTGTCCTTCGCGATCTTATCCCATCTCAACTCCCTTTTCCCTCCACTGCGCCCCCCCTCTCAGTCAGAGGTCAGAGGTCAGTCCCAGATGGGATCGCCTTCAGCTTCGTGGGATGTCCTGTCTTTCCCTGAACCAATGCCATTTTGGTGGGGGACTTAGCCAGTACCCACAGTGCAGTGGGAGGACTCGCTGAAAAACTCTTCACCTCAGCCCCCCCCGTGAGACTGTTGAACACGTGCTACAACAAAACGCATCAGGTACAGTGTTCACTTCTGTTGATAGCTTAATAAATATTATCTCTTGTGCTGACAGTGAACTTTGCTTGCCGACCTGAATCAGTTAATCACTACTCCACACCTACAAAAAACCAGTTGTCTCTAGGGGCAGTGACAATTGCACTGCTGCTCATATCTCTCTCCGTTTGCTCTGATCACACACACACTGACACTAATACTTCATTTGAATCCACATATCATATTAATTACACAAGGGATTCAAAAATTTCAGGACATATACCTGGACACCTATGGAAACTTACAGCAGCTCCTCCTACAAACAATGAGGCAGTCCATGATGACATACAACGAGTACTGGAGTATTGCAGCCATGTCACGCGTTCAAGACCATCAATAACATTCAGTGCTCTGTGGTCGTGACAGGTGCTACAACCCTTCACCCTCCAAGCCTATATCCAGACCTTTTTATTGGACTCCTGTTATCCCCAGCTTCTCAAGGACCACTGGAGGAGATGCTGACCTGAATGGTTAAAATGAAGGCCTAGGGATAATTATATTAGGTCAATATTAGCAGGAGAACCAGACAGACAAGGTTCACTGGCGGCTGTGCCTCCTTAGTCCTCACCAGTGACAAGCTGTTATGTTAGGAGTTGTGGAATAAAGAGTGACATTCCAGTATCGCTAGCCCTAACCTTCAAGGCTACAATGGTCACATGGGGTCCCGGACAGATTTATCATTAGCTGTACGCTTACGGGGATAGTAATGTCGAGATCCATCTTGGCTAAAAAGCAGACTCACAACCCCCCCCTGGTGGCTACTGGTGATGCAGCATGTTTAAAAGTGTCCTTGTGTCACCAGCACCCGGAGGCCATCTTACACAATTTTAGTCAACGTTACCCTATATTATTGTATATTATTTCTTTAATTCATACTATATGAATTAAATTCCACAAAGTATGTTACTTGACTACCAGAAAACCATTAAATGTTTAAGCAGTCCTTTTTTCCCCCTATTTTTCCCTTTTAGTGGAATGAGAAAATGATCAGCCCTCTGTTTTCTTCTCTTAAAAAGATGTTTTCCTGCTTTTCTCATTCATGCAGAGGAAATTAATTTTTCATTGAACTCGGATGACATAATAAGGACACGCAAAATGAAGCCAGCTGCAAATCAAATAATCATTTTTATGTACGAAAGGCTCTCCAAATAAAAGTGGTTTTTGCATGTGTGTGTTAGATACAACACCAGCAGAAATCCTTTGTTCTCTACCAGTTTCCTCACATGTGTCTCAGTAAAGACAAAAAGTGGAGAATAACACTCCATTTCAGTCAGAACAGGCAACTCCATCCTCCTCATCCCACTCTTCTTTTTCACTCTCTGTTCATCTCCTTCTCTCTCAATCTGTGTCCTTCTCCCTAACCCTCTCGCTCACATTTGTGGTCAATTGAACTTATTTTTACTCCTGAAAAGGTACTTTTCAGGAGTCATTCAGACCAGGGGTGAACTGTGATCATAAGTAATACCTGACTATACAATGTCAGAGGTGGACACATTTACCGTTTATCTTTCAGTAGCTGACCTGTCAATCAAGTGATCAAAAATCTAATTATTTTTTATGTGTTTTTATTTGTTGCACGTGTTCAGTAACAACAGGTGTAGATCTATTGTCAAAATAACTTGTCGCCTTTGGTCACACTTTACTTTGAGACTCTCAATTGCTCAATCTTTAGATGTTCTACAGATAGTAACATAGTTTGTACATAGTTATTCAGCAGATAGTCAATAGATAGGCTGTAGAACATATACAAAAACACTTACTAAAAATGGAGAAGTGAAAAATGTATATATGTATTTCACACAATTAATATAATATACACAGTGTTAAGGGTGACATTAACAGAGAATATATACAAAATTAAATCAATACCAATAACATGTATTTACAGGGAATACTTATACTGAGTCAACGTGCTTGTGTACAGGGTAATTTAGATTTATGTACAGACTGCCTTGCAGTGACCAGAGTTGGAATGTGACCAGGGTTGGAATCCTGCCTGCGGATTTGCCCAGGGGTCCCATGGAGGGCCATGCAATTAGCCAGCCCTGTCCAGGTTTGGGGAGTTAGTAATCAAAAATGGTTGCCTTGCATCATTGTATTCTGACTGATTGGTTGTCTGTGAGCTCAATCACGGTTGAAGGCCGGAGAGTGCGTTCCATCCAGCGTGCATGGATTCTGGGTTACACCTCCTGGCTGCACGAGAAGCACAAAAACAACCGGAACACTATTGGGTGGTTTTCGGAGGACACATATTTTAACATCAACTGTCCCGTGTCCACTGGCAGATGCTGTGATTAAGCAGAAACCACAAATTGGATATCATGAAATTGGGTAGAAAAACAAAAAATAGAATAGGGTAGAAATAGGGTAGAAAAAGGTATTCAAAGTCATCAACTATTTTCATAGCCTTCCTCTCTAAGCACCTGGTATAGAGGTCTTGAATGACCGGGAGTGTGGCTCTGGTGATGAAGTCGGCCATTCGCGCTACCCTCTGAAGTGTGTTGAGATCCAGGGCCATGCAGTTGCTTCACCAAGCGATGATGCAGCCTGTCAAGATGGTGCAACTGTATAGCATTTTGAGGATCTGAGGGCCATGCCAAATCCTTTCAGCCTCCTAAAGGGGAAGAGGCGCTGACATGCTTTCTTCACAACTGTCGGCTGTGTGTGGACCACATTAGTACATTGGTAATGGGGACATGCGGGAACATGAAGACCCTCCACCTGTTTCCCTTCAGCTCCATCAATGTGGATCGGGGATTTTGGCCCCCTCCGTTTCCTCTAGTCAATGATCAGCTCTATTGTCAACGTCAACACATCCTACAGCACGATCTGGACTTGTTAATAAGGTCTTTACACAGGCCATTCCTTGTTTCAGGGCATGTGTGTTCATTGTCAGCAACCACTGCAAATGGTACTTCATGGATCAAATGTAGAGTCCACCCTCACCTCCTCCATCACTGCCTGGATGGGGTATTCGTCCACTGGGGTAAACCCAAACCACATTATGTTCTTATCCGTTTTAATAAAATCACATGATTCTACCGTAGCTGTGAGTGATATTAAATAAACACACAATAATTGTCTAGGACTGTAAACTAAATTGAATAAACATCGTGTGTTAAATGTGAAAATGCTGAAACACCTGCGTAAAAGAATACAGTAGGCCTGACTATTCAACAAAGCATTTGTAAAGGCTTTGGGTCTCTTCTCAACAGCCTCGCTCTGATCTCACGAGGAAAAGAGGAATAGCTGCTTCTAGAGAAGCAGCTAGTTCAGAGGCAGTGAAAAGACCAGGCGAATAATTGCACTAAGACAACCGTGAAGACCGACAGATGTGCAGCCGAAGTTAGAAGCGTATGCAGCCCATCATTCATTTAGAAAAAGTGACTTACAATACGGCAGAGAATAGGCTGTAGCCTACCCAATTAATATATATATATATATTTAAAACAGTAAAACTATATTGCCTATAGGATGTACAGTAGCACTCAAAATCTCCAGTATTTTCTTTTTAGGGACATGCAAACAACTCAATCTAATAACGCCATTTTTTGGTCACTAAAAAATAATTTTAGTCCAGGCTGGAAAAATGCTTAGTTAGCCTATTTGTGTTAACAGAAAGCATTATTGAAAATAGGGCCTTCTCCTAAGTCACTGTTATAGGCCGTTTCATGTGTATCATCATTCTATGAAGATCATTAACGTTGTCACAAACATCATTAACATGCCCAGCTTCAGTTTACTGTATGCCTTCTGTCCTCGCCGAACGGCTACCCGGTGTAAACAAAAAGTATGCATCAATTGCACACGTTTTTCAGCGGTTGTCACTGATTTATCACTGGAGCGACAAGGAAAGGTAATATAGCTCTGAAAGTAAATGAATGTTTTTTGTCATTGTTCTCCACTCTTTGTGTTGTTATTGTTGTAGTCAGCATGAAGTGCATATTCCTGCTCACGTTTTCATTTCAGCGGAGGAGTGAACAATGTAAGCATGATTTGCAAGCAGCAACATTCTGTCGTCAACAGCTGCTGACTATAAATTCTGGAATGCAACCACTGTTTTTCTGGTTATATTCCAAAAATGTTTTATTAATGTTTGAATTGGAGGACCCCCTAAAGAGTCCCCAAAACCTGCTTCATCACAGCAAAGCATCCAGCAGACTTGGAACAGCTGATGTTGAGATTTGTGATTTTTGAAGTGTGTCCAAAACCGTTCTGGTTCTTATCATGCTGCTCGCTCCGTAAGAACGTCTAGACCGGAATACTCAAGTGCTAGAAAGTACACACTCTCCGGTATTCTACCTAGTTTAAGTACAGCTGAGCCCAAGCCACCACAAGGCACTGCCAGATCGTAACCAAGCAAGGCAACCATATTTGATCACCACCCCCCCCACATAAAAACTTGGACAATACTGGACCCCTGGGGTCCATCCGGGGGCATTATTCAAACCCTGGCCTTGTAATGACACATCCTGATTTTACCACCGCGCCATGAAAGCGCCCTTTGCCTGTGACCCCGTTTTGATACAAAAAGGTCTGCAACCCCGTAATGTAAAATGAGTGAGGTATTCATTGACTACTGTTTACTGCCATAATTGAAGCCATGTGGTCTAAGATGGACCAGTGGTCTACGCCACTGCCTCCAGTCTACATTTATTGATGCATCATGCATGGGTTGAAAGCTGGCCCACTGCTCTTTCACCAAAAAATAAGCCAAAGGCGATGACAGTTCACCAGAAATACTGTATTCGTAATAATTTATTTTTGTATTCGTAATAATTTATCAGAAGCAAGAAAGTTTTGAAATGGATCAAGGTCAGGCAATAATTGTACATGACATTCAGTGTAGAAAATAACATTATCATTGATGATGCTGTTTCTCCCCTAATCTGATTTATTGCCTGGTCCTGTCCACTGTTCTAGGGGGTCCTGAAGGAAACAGAAGACATACAGTGCATGTTCTTGGCAGTCATCTATCTACAGTACATTAAACTTTTAAGATGTTACAACCACATTTTAATACAACCACATTACACAACTGTTATACAACCACATTACACAACTTTAACTTGGCTAACCTCGGTTCTATAAACCTAATATTATTTTTACCCAATTTCTCTCCCGACTCATTTTTTTTTAAATCACAGGGACCCCATATAGGGTTGCACTCCCTAGTTTGGGAAATGCTGATCTAGGGGAAGCATACTAGAGTGCAAGCTATTCTGTCTTTTTGGTGCGTAATAGGAGAAGGCTGTATTGCCTAAAGGCTGTAGTGACTTTAAGTAGCTACCACCTTGTAGACAGTATCTGGTAACTGCTTGTGGTGAAAGGGAGCAGTCTGCTAAGGTAGAGAGGGAGTTTAGCCAGAAGGACTTTGTGAATTAACACATACCAATGGTCTGCGCATGTGAAGCAAGCTGAGTGACTTAGAACTTGTAACAAAGAGTAGAATTGCATGATAAACTGAGTCCAGTCGCAGTAACACAGACAAGGCTGCATTTACAATAAATCAAATCAATTGCTTAGAGGACGTAGGGGCAGCCATTCATTCCTCTCAGTCTCTCTAGAGCTAGTGCTGGCCTAAACCACAATCATCACTGTGAAAGGTTATCAGCTGGCTGAGTGTGATCCATCAGTCTAAGCTTCTGCCTCTGCCCTACACATACCACCACAGCAGCATAGGTTCAAATCTAGCCTGCTGCTCTTTCAGCTCATTCAGTCTTTCCTCGCTTTCCGCTGTCAATGAAGCATAAAAAGCCTAGAATATACTTTGAAACTATGGTAATAAAATTCAAAAAGGTCACCAGCCCCACTCAGATAGACAGCCAGTGAATCCTTTGTTAGCGGGTCACAGAGCTACTCCCCAACCGAATGTCTGTGAAGCGTCTTGGTCCTCAGGCCATCATTTGCAATCTCCAACTCTCGTTTTCCAGACCTTGTTTTAATACAAAAAAAAGTTTGATCGACTTTTCGCTCCCTCTCTTTTTTCTTCCAGGCCCACCGCACCTTCAGTGTTTCTGCACCTCATTGCAGAAGACATGCTATTCAATTTAGCCTGGAAAGGCCATTATGACCCTCAACAGAGTGGGAATTCACCATTAAGGGGAATTGGATACTTCTACAGAAGGTTGTGTGTGTGTATGTGTTAGAGAGAGAGACTGAGAGACACAGAGAGAGACTGTGAATAAGTGCTTGTGTGTGTGTGTGTGTCTGTGTGTGTGTGTGTGTGTGTGTGTGTGTGTGTGTGTGTGTGTGGAGGGGGGTTGTCATACATGTGTATGTGCAAAACCAACTACAGCACAGCCGCAGGGCCTGAGGTTTCCTGTAGAGCTAGTGGGCTCTAGATTTCAATCAGTAAGGCAATACCGTGGAAACTGACTTGCTCGTTGATTTCTCACTGATACTCAGGGAACCCCATTATATTGTCCATCTTAATACAATTTCAAACAGGCACTCAAATTCAGTTGTATTATATTAAAAGGCTTACCATTTGGCAAAATTACAATGACACAAAATGTAAGCTCATGCTCTCAACTTAGTTCAAATGGGTCAACTGTTTCCGTCCCCACACTGCCCTCTCCATCCCTACTGTATGTCGCTGTTGTGTTTTGCTGCACTGTTCCAACTCCTAAGTCTCAATCATTGTGTTAGAGTGGTGGCAAGTTTCTAACGCTACAGCCTTGTGGTGGTAGCCTGCCATTACTAATACACAACAATCCAGTGTTAAGGAGTCGGAACAGTATTGAGGAGCTGCGTTGAAAGGTTGTGTTGTAATGTGTTGTGTTGAAAAGCTGTGTATGTGGTGCTGTCCTCTGCTCCGTGAGAGGTTGTTAACACTGTTATTCCTAACCCAGGCGAAGGCCGCCTGGCCTGTTCGCAGCCCTCAGGCCTCCCCGGCATCCCGCCGCACTAAGGCCATGCAGATCACATGACCAGCAGCATTAACCCCTAACACCTGTGGGAAGAACAAAATAGCTCCGATCTCGCGGCGGTTAAAAATGAGAGGCGATAAGTCTCACGACTTTGTGCTGATCAATGGCATTCCCTGTCTTACATGTTTTGTGTGTGTGTGTGTGTGTGTGTGTGTGTGTGTGTGTGTGAGATGTAAAGGATCAGGCAAACGGTAACTAACGTGTTAATGACCGTGCTCTTTGAAGAACAAAACAGCAGGAAAGTCTTTAAAATATTAGTCTCTCAGCAAAATAAAATGGACAACCGCCTAGTAGTGTCCCTAGCTATTGTGGACGTCCCCCCACCTGGGTCGTAGCTCACTGGATGTTGCTTTCAGGGCATTTGTGCCCCACATGGGAAGTAATGTAGATTACGGATGGGCACTCATCTGTAAAGTCCATATTAATATGAGTGGCTTGTACTGTATATCGGTTTAATATATTCTAATATAAAATGTGTATTCATTATCAAATAAATGTTTTTGTAATAGATGTGTTATATTCTACTGTATCAGTGTTGTTTCAGATTCTCCATTGAGAATGACATGACATCTCTATAGTTGTCATGTCATGTTTCTGCTCAGAAATGGAAAGAAGCACTGACTGTACACGTGTTGGCTAATCTGACCTACTGTAAACTGAAAACAACAAATTATCTGTGATGACTTGTTTGCCGTGTGTTGTAAAGTGAAGCCAGCCAGACAGGCAGTGATCTTGGTTTCATAAAATCTGTTTCAGCGTAGACGTTAGTCTACATGTCCATCTTTGACAATGTTGCTTGGGTCGTCGTAGCTGCAGGAGTAGTTCTCTAAAATTAAAGACTGCTGATGAAGAAGACAAGCATGAAAAGGTAACTAGAAAAATTGGCAATAACTTTAGTTATCAAGTCACTTAATCTTTAGATACCGTCTAAACTCCGGTGATGTTTTTTGAGTTGTGTAAGCTTGCTGGCTTGGCTGGCTGCTTTGCTGGCTAGCTAACATTAGTTAACGCTTTGAACCAAATTGGTTTTATTAAAAACAGTCGTCTTGTCGTTTCATTTCCTAATATCAAAGTGATTCGAAACCTAGCTAATGTACAGTACAAGCCACACAAACCTAGCTTAAGTTGACAATTGTGATAATTAACTAGCTACATTTTGTAGCTACTGTACATTTACTTTGAACCTCAATCCATGAAATCTTGTCGTTGACTCTATGCTAGTGAATTACAAGGGGAGAATGGTATTTTGTGAAAGACTTTCCTTGATACAGTATCAATACAAAGAATGACCCTGAGTTTCCTTTCTTGAATGACAAAGAGGAACATGGAAAATTACAGCCAAACAAAGCAACACTTGGGTTGGCAAGAGAAACAGGACAGACATAGAAAAATAAAAGGAAACAGCAAAAAATGCCAAGTAAGAGACACTTAAAAATGTAGCCTAGACATTTCAATAATGCTCAGACTTTCGTGTCCATGTATTTCCAGTTTGCTTCCTGTCGTGATGCTTGCTGTTAGCTCCTTGTTATTAACTACTTGGCAATCTGCCAAACATTTTTGTCATAACTTTTTATGAACACTCTAGGCTTATTTTTTATTTACAAGCTTGTCAACGTGTTAGTTCTGTCATCATTCAACTTTTTTCCATCAACTTTTTTACACAACCATTTTTCCATATAAATGGATCTACTCAACCCTGACGGGCTAAAAGTAATTAGCATTATTCCTTTCTGTTGCATTGGAATTATATGAACTCTCGGACAACCCAAATAACAATCTAACTGAGGATCTATACTTAAACCTGAGTAATACTTTAGAAAAAAGTTGGTATTTTCTGGTACATAGACAATACCAGAGCCATGAAGTGAACATCCCAAAAAATTGGAACGGATATGGCTCTCCACCAAGTTGGAAATATTTAGACAATGGGATAGTGAAAAGTGTTCACATCTGCTCGATCAGCTTACTTTTCCAACCTGATTGAGGAGAACAGAAACCATTAAAAAATTATACAGTTGGAAAGTTAACTAAAAATCAGCATTCCACAAGTGAGATTGGCCTTCACTTCTGCTTTGGACTTCTTTGGCAAAAAGATTGTGATAACTTGAAAAGAAATAACAGACACCTCACTAAATATGCATACTTTCCCAAAATGCAGTTGTCCTGGGATTGAAGTTTTTAATCCTGTACTGCTCAACATGTTTACTAAAATAGTCATGAGCTCTAAACCCACCACTTGTCAACTGGACTCTATTCCAACTGAACTACTAAAAATATTTACGAAATGCTCCAGTCCAGTTTTCATCCTAGTAATGAGACTACACTCATGAAGGAGGTAAATGACATTTTAATGACATAAATTTCTACATCTGTCCTCATGCTTCTTGACCTTAGTGCTGCCTTCGACACTCCCTTCTTTTGGAGATTTTGGGAACACACATAGGTCTCCCCGGACACGTTTTTGCCTGGTTTATGTTCTATCTATCAGAAAGACATAAGTTTGTATGTGTGGATGGTCTGTCTTCTGACAAATCAGGGGTACCCTTTGTTGTTCCATTTTCAGACAATTGCAAAAACATTTTTTTGTAGGAATTTTTTCGAAATAAGCAGAAATGCTAATCTGCACTTAATTACTTCAAGATTAGACTACAGCAATGCTCTTCTCTCTAGTTACCCTTATTAGGTACTAAATAAACTAAAGAAACTTCATAAAATATATGGTAAAATCTTAACTGGAATAAAAACATCACATTTCGCCAGTACTAGCTTCTCTCCGCCGGCTGCCTGTTGAGGCTAGGGCTGATTTTAAGGTTTTACTTTTAACCTACAAATAATTACATGGAGTTGCTCCTAGTTATCTCTCTGAATTGGTCCTGCCGTACATACCTACGCAGGCATGTACGCCAGGACCAATTCATAAGACTCAGGCCTCCTTACTGTACATAGAATTTCTAAACTAACAGCTGGAGGCAGACCTTTCTCTGAAAGAGTTCCATTATTGTGGAATGATCTGCCGATTAATGTGAGAGACAGAGTCTCTACCTTTTAAATATTTACTGAAGCATCAGCTCTTTAGTATTAAGCGTATTTTGGCCCAAACCATCTTTGCTGTCTTTGCCTGGCAGGCTTCCCTCCATTGGGATATCATTTCTCCAATGCCATTTGGAAGTCACTGGGCTTATGTCACCCCATGCCGTCTCTAACCCTAATGCAATGGGACTGAACTCTGTGGACTACATTCAGCCCTCTGTCAGGGTGGGTTGCGGTCGGTTAGTGTCCCTGTGGTCTGGTGCTTGGAAAAGTGGGTGGAGTTATTTCCTGCCTGGTTGGTCCTGTCCGGTGTTATCTTCAGAGTCTCACTGGGCCGCCCATGTCTCAGTCCTCTAGTTTTACGCTTCAGTCGTTTTGTGCCTGGGGACTAGTGTCAGTCCGTTCTGTCTCAGTCCCATTTGTTTATGTCTCATTAGTTTATGTGATTGGGGAACTGGGGTCAGACTGAATTATACGCTGAGGTATCCTTTTGGATCCAAGGAAAGCTCTCTCAAAATTTTCTGGTGTCCTGCTGTATCTCAGGAGGACCTGTGCCCTTGGACCAACCCCCAGGACTACCTGGCCTGACGACTCCTCGATGTTCCTGTCCAAAGTCCTACTTGTTTTGTTGCAGATCTAGTTCCTGCTTGATAATTCCTGACCTGGGTCCTTCCTAATGATTTTGGACACAGCCCCCAGACATTTTTTGACATGCTGGTCATCTTGATGTGTCCCAAAATGGTCATGTAATCTTCTAATCTTCATCTGGCCCAGTCAGAAGAGGACTGGCCACACCTCAGTGTCCAGTTTCTCTCTGGGTTTCTTATTAGGTCCCGATCCTAATAGGGAGTTTTCCTAGACACTGCATACATTCTTGTTATTTCTTGCTCTTTGGAGTTTCAGGCTGGATATCTGTATAAGTGCTTTGTGACAAACGTTGATGTAAAAAGGGCTTTATGAAATAAATGTAAAAACAACACGTGTTTATAATTTCAATAAATTCAGACAGGGTGACACAAATAAAGGACAGACAGTCTCTTGTAATGTACTGGGATTAACTTTTCGGTGTTTGTCTTGGGAGCATTTTGTATTGATTCAAGTGAGCAAAGAGCAGAAATTGTTGTTCTTTGGGCTTAAATTAAACATTGAAATCATTAAGGATCTTAATCATTTTGGAGGTTTTGTCAAGATAATCTATTAAATGTACATGCTTTAAAACTGATTATAATAATCTATAAATAATGTGAATTTGATATAAATATATAGTAGCCTGTCAAAATAGATAGTGGGTATGAACCCACCTGGTAAAACGTGACTTTGCCCTTGTTGTGGTCCAATAAGAACACTTTTATAACAGTTGTAGTTTTTTTTGTAATGGATTCATCAAACTGTAGTTACATAGTGCACTGTGGGTTGGATTCTTTCCTTTTTTTCAGAATGGACAAACATGCTCATGGAGCCAACAGGAGGAACTTACAAAGGTATATTTTGAACATCTGATTAACAAAAAGCATGACTCGTCATGTGAATGGCACACAAGGTAGGTATTGGTCTGAGGGTGGGGGGGTCAACGGGCGGGTTGTCGGGAGACCTGACATCTCTAGTTGCAAGATATAATCTGGCGAGTATGGGAGAAAAGAGTTTGGTGTGTTTCGAGTGACCACTAGAATCAATACAACGATGTGCGGATTTCATCAACCTTTTTGTGTGCTGACAAATTAACTGACCAGTGGAAAGGTGGGAGGTGAAGGATTGAGGAGGGAGAAGAAGGTTGCAAAGAGTTTCCTGGGGTTAGAGGAAGAAGCTGGAAATTTGGAGTGATACAAATCAGCCCCAGCAGCAGATCGAGAGCAAGAGGATGGAATAAACAAATACAATTATATTATGTTCACATCAAAGTAGTGATACTGGCGCCCATCACTAATAACTACCATGGTGGGACACGTTGAATTGTATCTGACACAATATTTAAAAGTATGTAAAATCTCATAAATACCACATTACATACACGGAGAATGGGAGGATCCCATCCACGACAGCAGTGTTGTGTTATTGGAGAGGGATATGAGGGATGTAGCTGTTCATTAGTTGGTTTTCTTTCTATCCCTCTTTCAACCACAGTCACTGGAGTAAACTCTAAAGCCAGCCCTACTGATCCTAACCCTAGCTGTATTCACATTTTCTTAGCTTATAGACTATTTGTCTCTCCTTTCTACTTATTCAATTCTTCTGTCATTCTCTCTCTTTCTTTTACTTCCCCCTTTTTTTTTACTCCCTCCCTGCATTTCTTGGATGGATATATGAGTCTGTCTTTCCATGCTGTGGCCTCTACAGGTCATTAAGACGCTCACTGCTGAGAAAGTAACGGCTAATGTATCCTTACCCTGCTATATTACGCATGCAAACAGCCTCATCCAAAAACCGGTCACTCTCAGCAAAGCCTTCCCCTCCAACAGCATCTGGCTGAGTTGCAGTCAAGCCTGTGTGTGCACAGAGATCCCTCCAGATTCACCTCTATGTCAGACGTTTTCCATGTGGGGAAAGAAATGTCTAAATGACTTGAAAACTGGCCAATAGGGGGCAACGTCTAGCGCAATGGGAATGGCAGCTTGCTAGAGCATTGGGAATGGTAGTTTGCTAGCACGTTGGGAATGGCAGTTTGCTAGCGCGTTGAGAATGGCAGTTTGCTAGCGAGTTGGGAATGGCGGTTTGCTAGCGTGTTGGGAATGGTACAGTAGATGGACAGTAGGCTGTTCACTTGCACTCTTAAGGTTGCATGTTTGAGTTCAGTGCTGGACGAAATAATGTGTTAACATACAATACCTAACTGCTGCAACCTCTTCCAAAGGAGATTAATGTTGACTAGGATTCAGAGGAGGGCGCAAGCCCCAGTTTACATCAACGGTGCTGCATTTGAGATACTCAGTTGAGAGTTGCACTAAAGAGATCCTCAACATTCAACCGAGCACAAAACGTCTTGACTTAAAATGCAAACAATCAGGTCAAGGTGTTGAACAGCGGTTCTATTACCTAAGGTGCCATCATGGAGGTCATCCTAACCAGCTGCATCAAAACCTGGGAACTGCTCCGTATGCGAACCGCTGTCTGACAAAGGCCTGCAGCTTCATCAAGGACCACCCAACATCCCGGGAGCACGTTGATCGACCGCTTACCGTTGAACAGAAGAGGCCTGAGATTCAGTTCCAACAGGCTCAGACAGTTTCTGTTTGCAAGCTATCAGACTGCTCAACACTGAACTGACTGAGCACACCCACCCACACATACATTAGTTCCTGCCACACACCCACTTCATAACTGCTGCTACATGACTTCGGTTGTTATTCCTTAATGCTCAGACTCTGTTACTGTTAACAACATCACACTAATGCATATTTTATACATCCCCAATACACATTTTAAATACTACAAATTCTGTCTTCACCACTTTGTTTAGTATTCTAATCAGTGATTTTTCCTTACTGTTGTCATATATTTTTTATGTTTTCTTTTCTTTGTGTAGTGAATTGATTCTATTTTTTTGGACTGTTGTTAGGGAACCGGCAAGTAAGTATTTAATTAAATGTTGCATAACTTGTGTATCCTGTTTATTTGAAGATTACAGCTTGACACATGAAGCCAAGCTTCTTTTTATTTTCACTTCACCTGTAGACTTTTGCTTTCACAAATGTTGAATACTGACATGAGACTGTGAGATCAGATTGCAGTGTGCGTGTGCGTGTGCGTGTGCGTGTGTGTGTGTGTGTGTGTGTGTGTGTGTAGCGTTTGGCTGGAGAATGAGACTATGTTCACCTTCTCAACCTACTTATAAGATTTTGAGTAAAATAAACCTTTGTGGATCCTGTTTGATTTGATTTTATGGTACTTACAATGAACCAGTTATTTTGGCAAAGGTATACTAGGTTAAATTCGCTGGTGGTGGAACGGAGGTTTGGTTCAGGGCAAAAGTCAGTGCAGTCAGAAAAGAGCTCAGCCAATCAAGATGCTTCACTATACACTGCCCTCATATGGTCGGGGGGCTGTCTGTGCATGAATGTGTGTCTTTGTGTGCGTGTGTCTACATTCATATGTTTCTGTGTTTCTCTCTGCGTGTAAGACCCTCAGTAGATGTGAAATATGACATTTGACTGAACAGTCACCGAGAAGGAGTCTAATCCAACCTCCATCTGCTCCCCTCTTTACCCCCTCTCGTCTTTTCGCGCCACTCCTTCGCTCCATCCCTCCACCCACTCCCCTCTCAAACGCTTTTCCGCCCTCTTTCTCTCCAATTCCCTCCCCATCTCTTTACTCTTCCCCCTCCCCTTGGGTCTGGTGCATTTAGTTTTCTGTAAAATTCACACTTTGTTTCCTGGCTGGCTTGGCTCACCAGCAGATCCCATGGCTGAGCCAAAGTAGGGAGAGACAACGAAGGAAGGAGAAATAAGGATTGTTTTCTCAAACTTACAGCAGTTGAGTCGTGACACGTGAACCACAAAATCTTCACAACCTTTCTAATCTTTCTGTAAAATCAATGATTGATAATCCTGCTCGCGTTGATTCAGGGATATGAACTTCTAAAACCCTATCACCTCAGTTTCTGGCTTCATTCTGACTGACCTAAAGACAGACAGACAAACGATAGTCTCGACCGATCAGTGTCCTAATCAACCCCCTTTCGTTCTGTAGAGGAGCTGCGATAGAGGAAGACAGGGAGCTTACTCATCACGAGTGTTTAGTAAACACACACACACACAAACTTCAGGAGTTTGATAGCTGGCCAGCCTATGAACTGGGCAAGGCCAGATGATGTCGGGGAGATTTAAGAAGGCTTCTCTGACGATAGATAGAGAAACAGGCCACAGCTGTGCTGAAATGATTTATATTGGAACAAACCCACACATGATCCCTCGATCACACTTTCATACGTACACTGACTGACACACACACACACACACATACTGATGAATATGCAGCGAAACCACCAAAATCCATGTCAATCACACACACTCATACTTTCAAACTTGCTCACATAACAACATGTCTTTAGGTATTTACTATGTGTGTTTATATTTGTGTAAATGCTGTGTGTGTGTATGTGTGTGTGTGTGTGTGTGTATGTGAATCTCAACACTGTCAGGCAGTTGCTGTCAGGTTGTCACAGTATAGTTATTTACACAGAGTGTAGTTATTTGCCCAGAGTCTTTTCTTGGCTTAGAAGAGGGTCTGTGGCCACAGATGAAACATAGAATTCAGTGTGGACACAGAGACGTGTCACTGTGGGCAACAACAGCTTCACACCAGGTCTACACTGCTCCGCTCTGGAGTGCTGCTTCGCCAGGGTCTTTCAGCGACTCCCTGTTCACAACACTGCAAATAACCGCCTGACTGGAAACCCACTGGTCATCACTAACCCCTCAACTCCATTAACATGAGCGGTTGTGAATAACGTATCAGCAGTTTATTTTTCTATATATGAGAATGACAAATCAACAGTTTTTTATTATAGATTAGAATTACAAATCAACATTTTTTTTCTATATGATAATTACTTACTAAAAAGTTTTTTTTACATATGAGAATTTAATATCAAGCATTTTTTTTTATGTATGAGAATTAAATATCAGCAGCTTTGTTTATACATGGATACAAGAATTTCATTTTGTCATGAGACTGAATATCCAGCCTGAAATAAGTTTAGTTTTATACATATATAGTTAAATTAATAGGTTACTTAAAATGTGTTCAAGATTGCTACTATATTCTCCATAATATTATCACAATCAGTGCTGTGTTTGTATGGCTCTGTTAATAAAGGTGGAGCCTGTTATATATGTATGTATTTATAGCTGGGTGTCTGGCTGCTTTAGGTTACGGGGGGCTTTAAGTGTAAGTTAATAGAAAGTGTACAGTGGCACATGGAGGGGCTGCATTTTTCTATTTTCACCCTATCCTTCTCTGGGCAAAGGGGGCTTCTCTGATGCGGTTAACAGATGCATGGGCGTTATTGCGGAGCTGGGAATTGGACATTCTCCATATACTACGCTATAAATATCCCAATGACGTTTATTATACTCGCTAGGGTTCAGGTGCTAAAGCACTTGGATTCTAGTCAATTCTTACTTATTATTATTATTTTAATTCAATTTCAATTTCTCTGAAGTGAATCCTTCAAACTGAGTATTATTAGCAAGACAACATGAAAAGCCATTTGACTGCCAGGCTTGAAGAAATGAGGGAGAACCTCCTTAACAGTTGTGGTAGGGCACAATGTATTGCACGGAGTTGGACTGAGTGATATTTCGATGAAGATTCTTCACGGCATTTGATAGCGAACATCTCAAGACACTGAGGATGTTTGGATAGGGTCTCTAATGAACGTGGATGTTCTAATATATTTTGAGAAGTGCAAAACAGCGATAGCTATGGTATTGAGTACCTGTAAAGTTACATCCTGATGCGGAACCCTACATCCACAAGGCTTACAGTGCAGTGTGTGATTGCCAGTTTTTTGTTGTTGTTGCACTGTAGCACTCTCAAAAGCCATTGCAGTGAGGCACCGGCCCATTGAGTAGACTGATAATTCGACACTAATATGCCCACAAAAATGACATTAACGTTTCTCCAGTGTTTCACAAGCGTGCATTTACTGTGCTTGTAATTTCCTCCTCTGATATCACACGCCACACGGATGACTAAATAGGACGTGGCTTTAGACCCTGGCGACAGAAACCCTATACTGTAGTGTACTTGTAGTGTACACAACTTTGCCTCTATAATTCTGGTGTGTTCGTATGTGTGTGTGTGTGTGTGTGTGTGAGAGAGAGTGTATCAAATGACTGGGGAGCCTCTATCCTGGAAAACCTGATGAATTTAGCCATACAGGACCCCCCCGTGAAGCGGTTGGGTGGCCGCCGCTGGCATCACGCTGTACGGCGACGCTGTGTGAATGTCTCCATCTCTCTGTCTGCCTCTGGCCTAACCAGTTTTATGGAGGCTCCTGAAAGAGAAAGCTCCGTCTTCACTGCACGCCCGCTGCAGATGGTCTGAATTACCTCCCTGTACCGCTGAGGGTTCCCCTGAGAACCCAGCAGGCAGCAGCTCTGGGTGGGTTCCGTGTGTTCCCTACCGTTTTCCCGGGGTCTTTGCAAAATACCGGGGTTCCCTCCAACAGCACTCCCATCCAGCTTTATTTTGGGGCTTTGAAGAAAAAAAAAGAAGTAATAAGACGCCGAGCCGCTGACCAACAGGATGTGTCTGTAAGATTTGTCTTGACAGATCTGTGTTTTTGTGAGGAGGGAATGGAGGGGATTGAAACGCTGGGAGTGAAACCTCCCTTTTCTGCAACTCCCTGCCATCCCCGTGTGTAAAAACCTTCAAAATGCCCCAGTTTATAAAAGTCATTTGATGACAGAGATGTCCTCCTTGTAAAGAATGTATGTGAGGGGAACTCACCACGTGTGGGCCACCTGTTCGGAGGAGCCATCCCACCAGGAATCACAGCCTTTGCTTTGGCGCACAGACACACACCTTACAATAGGGTTCTCTGTTTATCTGACTGGTACTGAATGAGGGTTGTGTGTGTGTGTGTGTGTGTGTGTGTGTGTGCATGTGTGTGTGCCACAAGACTGTTTTAGCCCGCTGAGCTAAAGCAAAGGCATTATCTCAGGGACCTTCAGTCAGGGGTTAAACACAATGAGATGTTAAATGCGTCTTTCTTGAAAGTGAAGTTAGTAGGTTAATCGTCTGTGTGTTCTGAACACAGACTGAAATTTTTACAGGGCAGTGTGACTGTGTCCTACCTGGTGTGTTTTAATGGACTGGGTCAGGGTTGAGGGGATGGGAACTGCGTTTACAGGCCCCCCACTGCCTCAGCCAGGCACCTCTGTGTCCCTGGGGTCCTGTCAAAAAACTTAACACAACCTCAAGGGCCCCTCTACTTGCGGGAAGGAAAGATGGAGAGTGTGAGAGTTTTCCAGGGTGAGGGAGGTGGGGGAAAAACAGGGGAAGATGTACATTTGGTGGGTCATCCAAAATGTAATAGACACGTCTTGACAGCTATGTTGCTGTGACGCATGCTTCCAACATGAGATCCACACCAAACGCCGCGGCTGAAATTGAACCGCGTAGCAAACTAAGACGATTCTCAGTGAGTCATACCCATTCAAATATATACACAACACGAGGCTTTATAAATATAAATTGTGTTTTTACTCACTTTGTTCGTAACCACAGTGATTTTTTGGAGTGGGTGTGTGAATACACAGTTTGTCTACTCCTAGTTTAATGCGCTTACCGTATGTTGCTCAGAATAAGAACGTCTGCTAAATGACTAAAATGCAAAATGTTCAAGCTAGCCAATTACATAGCTAGCTTGAAATGTCACTGTTCGGGCCATCCAATTGTACTTTTTTTTTTTTTTTTTACAGCTGAAACGGTGTCACGTAGTGAGGTCACGTGCGTTGCGAAGCAGAAAACTGCGGGTCTGTGTCCGGTGTGGGCCAGACGCACTGTCAGTGGAGGAAGCGAAACTGTCAGCAGCGCGTTGACGCTGGTCCACACTAGCAAACCCCGGACCAAAGAAACTCAACCTCCTGTCGCGACATTCTGGGGACGTCCCAACATCAGATGTTGGTTTGCTGGGCTGTGTGTCCAGAACTGTGCCTGAAGCGCGTGTGAGGTCGGGCAGCAGCAAGACATCACCGTCGGGGTCAAACGGTGGTTGCCTGGACGTCTCCTCTGAAATGTATTAGCAATCTAAAACTCCAAGGTCACTGCTAAGGTTCTTCTCTCTGGATGCGTCCCAGAGGGCGGAGCAAGATAAGCTCTGTCATATGTCATTTGTCAAACACTTAAAGGCCCGAGGAGCCGGCTGTACAGCGCCAGTCTCGTGTTGAGTCCCTCGGGACTGCAGCTGCCGTCTGTCTACAAAGCATCGGACGACCGCCGTGGTGGATAGTGGGCATGGTTTCCACGCTGCACATCAAATACCCTGACCGTCTCGGATTGGATGTCGTTGACATTCGTTTCCACCACCAGTTTTATCACCGCTTTTCAGGGATCGTGAAATTTTAGATGGTGACAGATCTGATTTCAGTTGCAGAGGACTAATTTGGTGTCTGCCCAAATCTCCTGCTGGCTCTGTCCTGTGCTAATCCTCTCAGGTTCTGACACACAGGACGCCCCTCACGGTGAGAAGTAGGAAACGTCTCCCTCAAATTAAACGGCAGCTCATCCAAATTAAAAAGAGTACTGTAAAGAGAGAAGAAAATGACGGGGGGGGGGGCTAAGGGGTGCAGGGGAGGGATCGGAAACAACATTTAAAGGGGAAAAGAAAGCAGGTAATAATTTCAGATGTCTGCCTTGGGATTACAATGTAACGATTTGAGCAGATACAACATTCCCAGCATCAACCCCTGCCCCACACACACCCCTACCAAGTCTCTCCCTGTCTGCCTCGGTGAGGGGCGATGATGTCAGACTCTGTATTTCACGGCCAGGCGCAAGCGATGACATCGACAATTTGGCCCTGTGAGTCCTCTCCGGCCATGGATACGGTGTTACGATTACACGCTCCAGTGCAGGTCGTACATGACAGGGACAGGGGGGGAAACCTTTTAAAATAACTTTTATAGAGTACAGCTCTCTGCTTCACTCTCCTCATAAAAAAAAACAAAAACCCCTGATAGATTTCCAGAGGTATGGCTGCCTTGTATTGACTGCTTGGAAAGCCATCACCTCTGCCACACAGCAACAGAAATTCTGCGTAGACATCCGCTCCAGATAGCCTCCCATCGAGAGAATAGAAGAGAGGGAGTGAGAAAAAAGCGAGGCAGGTTTGGAGCGTGTTGTGCCAGGCTCAGTAACACCACTGGAGCTGAGAGGACTGCGTTTACTGCCTGGTTGAGTTTCATGGCCTCAGCAGGTAAAATCCTGAGCAGGTTTATAATCAGATGGGGAACGAAGAGGCAGAGCCAAGGCAGGAGAGTGGAGCCACAGAGGAGGCAGGCCAGGGCCTACCGCATAGGTAGCTTCCTTCTCAGTAAAAGTAATGTGATCCAGGAAACAGCAGATAACATGATATACAATGTCTCAATGCCAAGTTAGAAAATGACCAAAATATATACAGAAAGTCATGGTAGTGTGCCGTATAGGTATACAGTGCTCAGCAATTACCTTCTAACAGTGGCTTCACTGTCCAATAATGAAACAGGAACTCTTATAGACTCCCCAGGTAGTAATGTAGAATGGTGACCCGGGCAGAGGTCACAGTATGACCTCATGTAACAACAACATTCGGAAACAGGGAAGGTGTTTGTTGTGGGCACCCACGGGTTGCCTGGGTGACATTCAAACAACTTTGGCTGTCAGCTGGTTGTAAATACTGTGAGTTCTTTGATTGGCCAGCAATATATTTTTACTTTTACTTCTTTCTCTCAGGTTTGTGTTGGAAAAGTGGGGTAAATTCCATTTCAATTTCAGCCAAATCTAAAAGTATACAAAATTGTAATTTAAAAGGTCTCCTTATTGAATTTTAATTTTAGTGTACTTCCTGAAATGATTGGGATTTAAATGGAATTCACACTAACCCTGTGGGTAGTTAAAGCACTTAAAGGGATAGTCTGTTAAAAATCATATTTAGCAAAAATTCCCCTCATCTTGGGTTGTGTCTGAAGGCCCATGGTGGCATAATCCACAATAAGTCATTGTATAGTTCTGCCTCAGCCCAGAGTTAGCCTAATTAGCATTGTCAGAATGAATGAATCAGCATTCAAGATTTGAGCCATCCATTTTACAGCACACTTAATGTTGATTGGCTGAAAGACATGGTATATGGCACCATATACTATGGGTATGACAACACAATTTGTTACTGTTTTAATTGCGTTGGTAACCAGTTCATAATACCAATTAGGCATCTTGGGGGTTTGTGGCATATTGCCAATACACCACTGCTAAGTGATGTATCCAGACATTCTGCGATACATCATGCCTAAGAACTCTTAGAAGCTTTTAGCCATGGTATATTTGGCCGCACACCCTTTTGCTTTATTACTTACTTATGACACCATGGAACTTCAGACACACCCCAAGATATGGGCAATTTCACCTAAATAATATTTGGTAAAGCTAAGAAAGGAGCTTAGAAGACTTTACTGTCAAACTCACAGCAGTTAGTCCTGGTAGAGCTAAAGCCACATGACTATGGTATTTCTTCGGTTCTTTACAGGTGTTTATTGGGTAGTGGTCGAGGGGTGTCTCTGGATGATGCCTTGGCCTAATTTAAAGTCTCACAGTTGTGGTGGAAGTGAAACATCGTCCACTTCAAATACTTCCGGGACTGTCCAGTTCACAGATTGGGTGGCCATACTTCATTCACAGGAATTGGCAACGACAGCTGTCTCCCCGTGGAGGAATAAACATGGATACTCACTCAGCAAGTCTCTCCTCTAACCCCTCCACCAACACCCCCAGCCCTGACACAACACTGCTCACTGATGTTCCCTTACACCTCGTTCACTCCCCATGCTCCCTGACCCTGTGGAATGACTCTGGTAAAGAGTTCAGCAGAAAGACTCAGCAAGTTACCATACCGCTGAGTCTTAATCTAGGATTAAAACACCTCTGCAATATTTTTGTGTCGTATGTAGATTTATTATTGGGAAACATTAGACTCTGTTTTGTGTGCAGTTTAATTTTGTGCAAAAATCTCTACAATAAAAAACTTTTCTGATGATTAATTTGCTCTATGGAGATAAAATATGTCTACATATTATAAACAGCTGTCCCAGAGGGAGCGAACCATGTCTGACTAATTGAATTCCTGTTTCCCAAGATTTTGTGATCATTCTCAAATTATTGGTCATTTCCTTTTCTTGGCAATACAATCTGTTGTTAGTCTGTTGACTCCGGTCCCCCTCCCCTGTCCCCTTTTCTCTCTCACTCCAACTCGTCACTCTGGGACTAAGGATTAATACGCTGATATACACCAACTCCCTGGCCAGATGGCCCTTTCATCACCTCCTCCTGCTACTACCTCCCTCTCTGTATCTTGCTCTTCCTCTCTCACTCCCTAGCTCAGCCATGTTAACTGTGAGAACAGGACAGTAAAAACCAGGGTCCGGTTTTTCAAAGACTATGTATGGTTTTAGCCTATCGGATTGGATTAATAGGATAAATAGAATGAAACAATTACTTTATTTGAAGGGGGACAGTATGTGTATGTCAAAAAAAAAGTGAAAAACTGTATTTGTAGGTCAGTGAGTGTGTGGGTTGAGTGTGTCGGAGAGTGTGGATTGAGTGTGTCTGTGAGTGTAGGGATGACTGTCCGTGAATGTCTGTAAGTGTGGGTTGAATGTCCAGGAGTTTGTGTTGTGTTCACAAAGAAGAGGAAGAATTACATGGGGTGACGGAGAGAAAATAGACGACTTTGTCAGGGATTAACAGCCAATTAATCAACAGCTCATTTATTTCCTTGACTGTCTCACACGTCCTGCAACACATTTACGCAGCTGGCCTAGTCAACCAGGAAGAGAGAACAACAATATAAGTTTCACTGTCCATCGCACAGGGCCCTGAGATTCAAACGAAATATCCATTTGGTTAAATCACAGAACCAATCAAGTTTGAAGCAAAAGTGTAATCTATCACAATATAGTTTTAAAACAATGAAGATATTTTACTATTTAAGATGTATAATTAAGTTTTATAATTTGATGTTCACATCACATTATTAGACTTTATATAAAGCACAAAAATGTAACTAAACATTTATTGAGCTGTACCCTAAGGTGCCTATTCAGAAATGCTCAGGGGGTCAATATTCCCATCTAGTAATTCTCCAACCTGTTGTTAACATGTGCCCAAAGGATAAAACACGACTTTCGCACTTGCGCATATGCATGTACGCAAAGTGCTCTCACTGGGGCTAGAACGCATGGAAGTCAATGAAAGAAATCAGTCGGAATGTGAGCATCATTGCTATCAATGGTGTCATATTGCGTAGAAACCAAGTCTATTTTTAGGTAGTTAGTTTTTTGTTTCCTCTTAAATTGTGAAATACTGTATATTTAGGTAAAAACAACACAATGCGGATGGCTTAACTGAAAATGCCAATATTAAAAATGTGTGGTTTGTGAGTGTGTTGGTAATCACATAATGGTCTAAGTATTTTAGTGGGTCTTTTTAGAAAATTCATTAGAGGAATTACCCATGCAACCTGATCTTCCCTATGCCAAGAATACATTATTTAAAAAACATGCTATGGAATTGGACTGAATATTGAAATCAATTGGTGTCTTGCCTGATTAGATTTGGAGCTTAGAAGGCTGGAACTTTATAGGAACTCTGATTTCAAGAAGAAATGTTGGCTACGTTATAAACTACAATAAATGTTATGTTGTTCTAAATAAAAGACTGCTTGATAGCTACACTTCTAGATATTTTAAATGGTGTCATTTACACCAAAGGTAAAAGCAACCTGGGTCAGTCAAGGTGACTTGCTCATACGATCAGAAAAGCTAGAAAGCTAGTTGGTTAAACAAATACTCGCAATATTTGAAAGATACATTTAGGCAAGCTAGTTATTGGTAGGTAAACCATGACCAACATTTGCAGTATTGTGCATCTGATGTAAAGTGACAAGTTGAAAATTATGTGTACAAACAATGATGCCATTAAAATTCACGTTTGGTGTGTTTATACCAATCCCTCTTTACTTCATTACAAGAAAGAACAGTGCCCCCTTGTGGCCCCATCGGTGGGTTTTTCATAATACTTTCATAATCACCAGTTGAGATATTCTATTCAAGTCATAAATCACCCACTGTCAGCATGGCCATACATCACCAGCAGCATACTACTTCAATAAGAGATTTGTAGGCTCTGTAGTGTATAAAGGGTTTAAATTGCAGATTGGTATAAGATATCTACTGCATTTCTGGGGCGTAAGTTGATGGGACAGGATGGGGAATCAATAAATGGAACATATTCCCAATAAGCATCTATAGTGTCCTCAGGTTTCAGCTTGATAAAGTAACTTGCTAGTAACTTCTTTTGTATTGTTTCAGTTTTCTGTAATGTATAGTACGGGTAATATTGGAATTCAAACTCTATATATGTCATGGCATCTGTCATCATCTTTTAAACCTATTATCATGTGTGCATACTTTTCTTTCAAACTGGATTTGTTTAAAACTAATGAACAATGTGACTGTCACTGTGTGACTCACCAAAATCCACTGCGGTAAAAGGTTACCTGGTGTTCTTTATGAATCCACAACTGCTCCAGATCACTCCCCTCTCCCCCCAGTCTCAGTGTATGTTTGTGAAGGAAATCATAGATCATTACATTACATTGAATCTATTGCAGTTAAAGTTTACAGCACATGCTCATTTTTAAATGTGTACACACTTAAACCTCTCTGTACTGTATGGGTAGGTCAAGCTTATGGCTGAATCGTTTTGTCAACCTCCTAGACAGCTTGGACGTCTAAAGACCAGGTATTTGGCCCGCACAGTGACGTCTGCTTGTTTTTGACATGCTGGATGGGGCCAGGTGTACGTGTCCAACTTGTGCTGCTGTGAGCTCTGCGATGAGATGATATATTATCGGCCTCCTCCCTTTCCATACTAGACCTGAAGGAGAAAGTTTCACCTCTCTCTGCATGGGGAGCAGACTTATGGAACTGAAATGGTACGCCTATATACACGCTTTTCAGCACATGCTTTATTGCCCTGTACTCACATGCCAATCAAATCATAGGCTTCAAAGCCAGTGTAAGATTTCCACCATTTAATACTAGAAAAGTTCTAATTACATTTCAGAAGGTATTGAGGAAATATGTCATTTAAAATAGTGCCCTTCATAAATTATTTGTTATTGTAGGCATATTTAATTGCCCAGATGATTTTGTTTTGTATGTTTTGGTTCCAGTTGTAGTGCAGCTCCCCCATTTCCTGATCTTGGTGGTGAGCTTTGCCACCTCGTTCTACTCTTCCCACTTCCTGCGTTAGCAAAACTCAAACGGAAAGGGTCAAGGAATGCAAGTGTCTAGCAGTAGTGCTCCAAAGAAAAAAACGTTACCAGTCTCAAAGTAATTGGAATAAAGCTCAAGAGAAAACTACAATAAATATAGGCACTGCTTTCGGAAGATGGAGGAAATACACAGAATGATCTGGACTTGAAAAGTGACGCTGAGTTGGCCATGTTTCTCCTTGACAGGTAAGCAAGATACTAAGGATTGTACCAAGCTAATAGTAATAATCAGCAAGCTATCAGCAGATTAGTTGAGCAGCCATTTTGAAGTTGGTCAGGGTCTAATGATTTTGAAGAAGGGCTAATTACTTTCTTATTTAAATTACACTGTAGGGCCTTGGAAATACAATCACTTACTAAAATATTCAAATATTTAGAGTAATACAACGTTGCCATGAGTTTTTGATCAATAAGAATAGCCAGCAGAGTCAGTATAAAGAGCTAATTTTAGCAATAAATGCTAACATTACTGCATGTAAAATCACTGGTGACATGAACATTATAACAAACAGTTTAGCTATAAATAATTTGCTTTTTTCAGAGATGGTGTCATGTTTTCAAGCCTCAGTAGCTAATCTATGCTCAAGTTATTTCTCTGTTTTCATTTGTTTCTACAATTCCACTTCTAGCCGACAGAGGGCTTAACTTACCAATGTTACCTTTCAGTAAGGGTTCATTGTTTTTTGCATATTCATTGTAGCTTTGTAGATGCCAGCTGGACAATTGTCTGTGAGATAGAGATAGAAAGCAAGGTAAAGATCTTAGGTCCCTAAATGTATTACATGCATGGGTTGTTTACTATCAGAATCTGTTTGTTTTTTCAGTATAAAGCCTTTTAATGACACAATGCCATAGTCGGCCCACTTATCATTTGACAGACAGTTTGTGGAGGTTGGCTCAGTAACAAGATAAGTAAAGTGACCCGGATCACCCAAACACATCCCCCCCAAACGCCCCCACGCACCCACCCCCCCCACCCCACCCCCGTGGGGCATCCGCTGGCCGGGACATCCGACTCGCCTGTCTTCCACTTTCCCTCCCGTTGTTTAGTCGTAAACTAATGTAATATCTTTAGCACGCACAGGGGCCGGGGGCCGCCGCTTTTCAAGGCTGCTCATGTTAACATATTAGCGCAAGGAGGCCATCACACACAGGATCTGTAAACAGTTGCTGCCTGGGGTCAGTGCACGTCTGTCTGCAGCCCGCACAAATACACAGACTGGACGGAAACTCGCTTGGACTAATCTGCCCTCAACAAAAAGAAAGCCCTCACAGAATAAATGAGAGCAGTATATATGCCTAGACACACGAGAGCAATCGAAAAGGGAGACCCTGTACCCCCTGTTTCATGTTTTCCAGGACACCCCTCACTGCACTCTACATTGCAGTGTATGAAAGTGCTCACAATTCAAAAACAAATTCAGAACTTACTTGCCAGCGAGGCAAGTTGATTAAAAATGAAACCCATGCATAACATACCCCATATGTGCTGTGGGTGTGTATGTGTGTGTGTGTGTGTGTGTGTGTGAGAGTGTGTGTGTGAGTGTGTGTGGGGAAGAAGAGAGTGGGGGGTTGACCTGTTGTCTACCCCTGCTGAGGGTGCACAGCATCCTTCCTTCATCTATCACCCCAAGCTCCCCTGAGCTGAGGACAAGCAAGGGACTTCTGCCCCAGCGGGACGGGTGATATACTACAACCTGTGTCCAGGCAGACAGCTTCATCCTCTGACATATAGCCTAGTGTTAGGGGCCCCAGAGTCAGCCAGCATTCCACCAGGGACTCTGGCAGTGAATGAAAAACCTTCAGGACTTTATTGTACCAGAAAGAAGGTAAACTTGCCACAGAGGGGTTGGCTTGTTGGCTTGTAGTAGGAGATGCTCTGTCTCCCAACAGCAAATGCACATTTTAATATATTGATGATGTTGGTGGTCATGTGTTAGAATGTGCTGCCGAGGCTGAGTCAGAAGTGGAATATTGAGAAAACTATTTACAGTATATTTAATACAGATGTTTGATGGAGAAGAGTTGTCAGTGCTGTCTCTGATTACCGTCACTTTTTTTCACAAGATGTTTCACAGACTTGTTCACAGACTAGGTTCACGGACGGACTTACAGACTCGGTTCACAGACTTGTTCACAGACTAGGTTCACGGACGGACTTACAGACTCGGTTCACAGACTCATTCACAGATTTGGCTGCAGAGTTGACCCATCCTGCATGCTGGAGGAATTCTAGGAGATGCAGCCAATTCTAGGAGATGTAACCAACTCACACGGAACAAGAGAGAGAGAATTCACTTTTATCACAATGGTGTGGCTTATTCCAAAATGGTCCGATTGAATTACCCCAATCAGAAAGGATTAGATGTTGCAATAAATAGTTAGGTAATTCATTTTCTTATCCGGAGGAATGAGGACCTAATCAGCCGGCCGAATTATGCAGGCTGTTATAGTATTTTATCTAGGTACCGGCATTCTGTGATATTGATATTGTGATATCTGGATCATTAATGAGATCCATTATTTCACTGGAATGGCATGATCTTTGTCCACCTTTCTAAATTAAAAACTCACAAAAACAATCTGTACTTTCCGCAAAAATGTCCCATCTGTCTGTACATGAAGAGATTGACGCGACTTCTCCCATTTGATTTCTTATCATCTCAGTCTGGCATGAACTCTTCCAAGTAAGAAGTGTGTGAGGGTTCTCCAAAATGCAGAGGTAAGATCTACAAGTGTTAAATGTTCAATCAGTCCTCCAAGCATGGTGGCATCGTGGCTTGATGGAGTGGACACCTCAGTTAAAGATTGGTCTTTTAGTTGCTTATTCCTAGACACTTTCTCACAAAAAGACAGGTAATCATCTTACAAAAAGTAAAAGGTAAAACATCTGAGTAAATGCAGTTGTTTTGTTGATAGCAGGAGAAAAATATTTGTCTTTCAGATGTGTTTTTAGCACTTTACCCTTGCTTTTGACAGTTTTTGCCTTCTTTTACTGTACTGTACATCTGTAATTAGGCAAAGGATAAGAGATGTAGCTAGCTAGCCAACCAGTGGATGCAGACTGGCTGCTCATTGCCCACATGGTTATTAGGGGCGTAACGGTATGCAAAAATCATAGTCACAGTAACGGTATGCAAAAATCAAAGTCACAGTTTGGTACAATTTCGGTACATTGGAAAAAGACATGCCAAACATAACATTTCTTTTAATGAATTACGAAGTTATAAACTTTGCCCATTGCCACTGTAGTTAAAGCTGCACTATGTAGGATTTTTTCAGTAAAAAAACAATTACAGCATTTTTCAATTACTCACCGGTCAGAAAGCGGTTCTGCACCAATGCCCGATAGAGAACAAAATTCCGAATAATATGAAAAATAGAATTACCTGTTCCAAAAAAATCCTCAGAGTTCAGCGTTATTGTTAGCCTCGATAACATTAGCTTAGGGTTCCTGGTTGCTAGCTATAGAGAGCTAGTCTAAATCTTCTTTCGCTTCTTTGCAGTTTTCGTAGTGTATGCTGTAGTAGACAAGGGAGGAACTGGCAGTTTGTCATCCTTGTCTCTAGCTTAGGGTGACCAGATGTCCTGGTTTGCCCGGGATTGTCCCGGTTTCAAGCTGGGTGTCCCGGGTCCTGACAAATATCTGTAAAACACTAATATGTCCCGGTTTCCTACATTCACTACCAAATTGTCACGGTTTTCACCACATTTAAAATAATAATAATACTGTAATGTTTCCACATAAGAGTCGGAGCCAAACAAACAACAGCGTAAAACTGCGAGGCAAAGCAACAAAGATCAAAGTGCCCCCCCTCGCTCCACCAACCACAAGCACGCCTGATGACCTACATGCGTGCATAAGCGCATACCTGTGTCCGTGCATTAACGTGCGGTTACACAAGGGTCCCAGTTTGGGGGGTTGAAAATATGGTCACCCTACTCTAGCTGCCATTATAGTTTCTTACAGTAAGCGAACTTCGCTCCTGTACTTATGCTACATATATATCATCCACATAAAATGCGCGTTCACAAAATAAACCAAGGAGGAAAGCCCGTATTGCAGAAGGCAATTGGCTGGAACGGGATTGCTGGAACAGAACTGTCTGGAAAGTGGCGTCAGTCTCCAAAAATTATGAATTGACATTTCACTGGCACTGAATTGTCAGTGTTGCTAAACAACTCTTAGAAGGCTTCATCAACTTACACAACATGTTCATAGGGGACAAAACTTGAGTTATTTTACTGAACAAATCCTACATAGTGGAGCTTTAACTGGAAAGCCATAATTTTCCCAAACGGGACACCTGAAGTATACGGGAGGGTCCTCAAGCTCTGGCTTGTCGTTTGTGTTCGCCGTATTTATTTACGAGGCTGCGTTACATGTTCTAGGGTAAGTCAGTTGCTAAGTTACGACTCCAAGATCCGTCTCCGGGGGGAAACTCTGAGTTTAGAATGTTAGTTTCATACACAGAAAAGTAACGTGTGTGATTAAAACTAGACTGTATTCATTTGGATCACAACACATACCAAACTGAACGTCCTGAACCTAACTGTATGGTACGGATACGTGTACCATTACACCCTTAATGGTTATAGCCACTCATTTGAAAATAGATTATTCCATACTATTGTAGTTGGATTGAGAAAAATTCTTGATAGACTGGCATCACAAGTGTAGCCAGCTAGCTAATTCTTCTATGATATTATGTCGGCATGCTAACAAACATATGCTGCATGCTGCCACCTAATGTACTGCACCTTTGTGATTTCAGAAAGGTACCAGTGATCCTTTGTTTTGCAACATGTGACTCTTCCTTAACAACAACTAAATAAATAACACCATCACCTCACTTTGCAATGTGTACTAAGTTAACATGTGGGATTGTTTTATAAAGTGATGATGAGCAGTATAGCTCCCTGCATCCCACTGCTGGCTTGACACTGAAGCTAAGAAGTGCCTGACCGTTTCAGTTCCAGGGCAGGAGACCAGATACTACTGAAAGTGGCATTTGAGGGCCAATAGGGAACACTTTTCCCTCTGGTCCATAGATCAAATTCTAATGCCCCAGGGCAGTTAATGAGACATAGCCCTGTGAAAATTTAAGAAGAATAAAGATTTATTTTAAAAGAAATTGTGACAAACGGAGGTAGAAATTATTTAATGAAGATCAATTTAGTTTCATCAATTTTGGTTTAAAAGTCTGTAAAACACCTGCATTGTAAATTTTACATTGTCAAGATCTCAAGAGATTGAGGCATTTGGGTTATAGTACTTTCATATACTATTCCGCCTGAATCTGTAGAAGTCTATCCAAATAAATGTGTTATTCTTTCATACACTGAAATATTTCTATAGCTAATGTGAACGTAGTATTATAAGCTGTGATCCGTCTTCAACCAGAGTGAGATCAAGTCTTGAGCAGAGGACAAAATCTGTACTCAAGTGAAGGCAAATAATGGCCTGCTGTAATGTCCTGCTGTTCTATACCGTACCACTTGAATGCAATTTGGAGCAGTCTATACTTTAATTCTGAGTCTCCTGTAGAAGACTGCTGCAACTGCAATAACAATGATGCCGATGGAGCCCAGGATACCCACTGCCACCCCAAGACCTCTAGAAGCATGTGAGCTGTTGCTCGCAGATCGCTGTCCTATTACGGGCACAATGCTGTCTGCTCTGATGGTGATTGGAGGGGAGCTGAGGGTCGTGTACTCTGTCACTCCATCTACAGTTTCTGAAGCAACATTTCTTCTCCTCCTGGCAGGGTTGGGACATTGCATGAATGCCATGCAAGTGCTCTTCTCACAGAGACGGGTGATGCAGTGTAGGAAGTAGGTGGAAAGTAACTCAGTCTTCTGCTCCATAAAGCGGAAGGCTGGGAAGGAGAAGCAAGCACGATGACCAACTCCATTCTCACGAATGATGGTCAACCTATCCTGGAAGCAAGGGAAAAACAGGTTGAAGACAGTGGAGTTGTCACCGTTGGGCTGTGGAGAAACTGAGGCGTAGCATCGCTCCAAGAGCACATAATATTGGGAGGTCAGGTTGGTGGCCTTGACTTGTGTACAGATTTCAGTCTTCAGCTCTAGACCGTCTTGTGGAATGTCTAAGGGTTCACTGTAGTTGAGATCATTGTAGAGAGCAAGGCTCAACGTGCTGATGAAACTACCACCGTTGTCTTTGACTGCAATAGAGGCCGCTGACACAGAGATCTGGGTGTTGTTGATTAGGTATTCTAGGGGATAAGCACAGGAGTAGAAATACTTCAGGTCAGAGTTGTAAGTGACCGTCCCTTTGGTGGGGTCATGCGATCGGACCGCACCACTGACATTGACTGTCTGGATCTTGGAGAAGTCCGAGAACATCCCTGTGCCTCGAGCACTGTCCGTCCTGAAGGTGCTGCCACAAGAGTTGGTTGAGTTGAGGGGTAATTCAAACCTCAAGACAGGTGGAGTTATACCTGCATCCACAGTTCCCTGGCAGGCTGGATCATTCATGATGTTGTTGAGGATTAGCAGGGACTCGTTGTAACCCGTGTAAATGGCTGGGCAGATGAGGATAGCCAGGTCAATAGATCTGGTGCCACAAGTTACAGAGATGTCAGTGTACTCTGGTGGTCTTAAATTCGTTTTACAGTCACTTAATTGTAGTTGACTAGTCTTTGTGACCATCATGACCCAAAAAAAATGGAGAAAGAGCATTGTTACATTCCTTCCTGTCTTCATATCTTGACTGTCATGCTCAAATGTGTCTTTTGCTGTCTTGGCTCCTGCTTTTTCATTCTTTTGAGATGTGTGGGGTAGCTTTTATACACAGACATCCTTCTTGGGATTGGACAGAAACAAGGTCAATGTTGTCCTGTGTATTCAAAATATTACATTGTGTTGTGGGTCTCAAGCACAATGCCTAAGGGCAATGGAACACACCTTTAAGCTCAAAAAGAAAAAAGGCAGAGACAATGGTGTATTTCTTTTGTCTATGTTCCAGCCCTATTAAATCCTTTCTAAACGTAACCTTTGACAGTCTCATCGCAACTCCCAGCACTACCCAGTTATAGGGTTTTTCATAACTAGGATTGTAAATGGGAGATAACTTTAAAAAGTTCACCTGTAAACTACCAGAATCACAAGAGTGGCTCTTTTTGGTATTTCAGATAATCACAGTTTTAATTATCTCATTCTAAGAATCACAGAGCTTTAAATTATTGTTTTAAAATTGTTTTTAGTATGTTTTGTGAAACATTAACAGCAAATTGTAATTGTAGTATTTTTTCTGGTGATATATATACATTCTGTCTCATGTATGTACAACTCCGTTTCCAAAAAAGCTGGGATGCTGTGTAAAATTTAAAGAAAAACAATTCTGCAATGATGTGCAAATCATTTAAATCCTATATTCAATAGAAAATAGTACAAAGACAACATATCAAATGCTGAAACTGAGAAATGTTATTGTTTCTAGAAAAATATATGCCCATTTTGAATTTGATGCCAGCAACACGTTTAAAAAAAGCTGGGACAGGGGCAACAAAAGACTGGAAAAGTTGTTTAATACAAAAAAAGGTGTTGGAACATCTCACAATTAATTAGGTTAATCGGCAACAGGCCAGAGAGGATGAGTCTTTCAGAAGTAAAGATGGGGAGGAGTTCACCACTCTGTGAAAGACTGCACAGGCAAATACTGCAATGATTTAAGAAAAATGTTTCTCAATGTAAAATTGCGAAGAGTTTGGGGATCTCACCATCTACAGTACATATCATTTAAAGATTCAGAGAATCCAGAGAAATCTCTGTATACAAGGGACAAGGCCGAAAACCAATACTGAATGGCCGTGATCTTCAGGCCCTGTGGCACTGCATTAAAAACAGACACGATTCTGTAGTGGACATCACTGCACGGGCTCAGGAACACTTCGAAAAACCATTGTCTGTGAACACAGTACATTGCTGCATTCACAAATGCTAGTTAAAACTACCATGCAAAGAAATCATATATAAACAAGATATAAACAAGCTGCCGCCTTCTCTGCCCCGAGCTCTTTTAAGATGGACTGAGGCAAAGTGGAAAACTGTCCTGTGGTCTGACGAATCAAAATCTGAAATTATTTTTGGGAATCATGGACGCCGTTTCCTCCGGGCTAAAGAGGAGAGGGACCATCTGGCTTATTATCAGCGCCCAGTTTAAAAGCCAGCATCCGTGATCGTATGCGTGACTTGCACATCTGCGAAGGCACGATTAATGCTGAAGAATATATACAGATTTTAGAGCAACATATGCTGCCATCCAGACAACATCTTTTTCAGGGAAGGATTTGCTTATTTCAGCAAGACAATGTCAAACCACATTCTGCATGTATTACAACAACATGGCTCTATAGTAAAAGAGTCCGGGTTCAAAACTGGCCGGCCTGCAGTCCAGACCTGTCACCCATTGAAAACATTTGGAGCATTATGAAACGAAAAATCAGACAAAGCGGACCCCGAACGTTGAGCAGCTGAATTCCCATAACAAGCAAAAATGGAAAAATACTTTCAAAACTACAGCAATGGTCTCCTCAGTTCCCAAATGCGATGTAACACAATGGTAAACATGCCCCTGCCCCAGCCTTTTTGAAACGTGTTGTTGGTATCAAATTCAAAATGGGCATGTATTTTTCCCAAAACAATAACATTCCTCAGTTTCAACATTTGACATGGTGTCTTTGTACTATTTTCAGTTAATTAAATGGATAAATGATTTCGATATCATTGCATTCAGTTTTTATTTGCTTTTTACACAGCATCCCAACTTTTTTGTAAACGGGGTTGAATAAACAACATCACGAGTGACCCGTATATAACTACACAAAATAATGAATAAAGCCTATTAAAACTTTAAGCGACTTCAAAACCGAAATAAGTTTGTTTAAATATTATTTAAATGCATTAAATTACTTTGCAGTATTTTTAAAAAGATTTTAAATCAATTTCTATACCAAATAAATACTTCTGCCCATGAAATGCTCAGTCTGATTGTGTGGGCATTGGCAAACAATTCTGAAGATATTGTAATACTTTCAGGGACTCTCCTGTTATTGGGAACTCATGTTGCATCTTAACACTGGGAATCCTGAAGGATGGATATGTCTTCAGCCCACTGCTCTACTCTCAGTGTACCCAGGGCTGTGTGGCATTGCATGACACCAACCTCACCAAGTTTGCCGTCGACACCATGATTGTGGGCTTGAAAACAAGAAGAAGACTGTTGATTTTAGGAGGCTGAGTAGAGAACAGGCTACAATCCATACCAACTGTATTACGGTAGAGAATCAGTACATTTAAGTTCCTCAGTGATCACATTGCCAAGGACTTGTCGTAGACAATTATTCTATTGTTTCCATTGTTGTCGCATTGTCATGAAAGAACTGGCATGTAAGCATTTTGTGGAATAGCCTGTTCCTTACTTATCCGGTTCATTGATAAAATTTGAATTAATCTAAATTCAAAGATTTTTCATGAGACCTTATTCCATAGATAGAAGCAGGGTTTAGAGAGAAGCATGTCATATGACCTTATTCAATAGATCTAAGGTGTGATAAGAGACAGGGGGGACAAAAGCATACTCTTTCCAGTTTCAGCATTCAACCCATTTATAAATACGCCCTGGAGGGAAGGCCGATCACAGCAGATAATTCTTTACGTCAATATTTAGGTCCATTTGTGTTAAGTAGTTAAGAATTTACATTGAACCAATACTAAGTACCAGACAGATATATATATATATATATATATATTTACTGTACATACATACATGTACATACATACATACAGTATCTCACAAAAGTGAGTACACCCCTCACATTTTTGCAAATATTTGATTATATCTTTTCATGTGCCAACACTGAAGAAATGACACTTTGCTACAATGTAAAGTAGTGAGTGTACAGCTTGTATAACAGTGTAAATTTGCTGTCCCCTCAAAATAACTCAACACGCAGCCATTAATGTCTAAACCGCTGGCAAGAAAAGTGAGTACACCCCTAAGAGAAAATGTCCAAATTGGGCCCAATTAGTGTCATTTCTTCAGTGTTGGCACATGAAAAGATATAATCAAATATTATTTCGTTAGTGTTACAAGGTCTCAGGTGTGAATGGGGAGCAGGTGTGTTAAATTTGGTGTTATTGCTCTCACACTCCCTCATACTGGTCACTGGAAGTTCAACATGGCACCTCATGGCAAAGAACTCTCTGAGGATCTGAAAAAAAGAATTGGTGCTCTACATAAAGATGGCCTAGGCTATAAGAAGATTGCCAAGACCCCGAAACTGAACTGTAGCACGGTGGCCAAGACCATACAGCGGTTTAAAAGGACAGGTTCCACTCAGAACAGGCCTCGCCATGGTCGACCAAATAAGTTGAGTGCAGGTGCTCAGCGTCATATCCAGAGGTTGTCTTTGTGAAATAGACGTATGAGTGCTGCCAGCATTGCTGCAGAGGTTGAAGGGGTGGGGGGTCAGCCTGTCAGTGCGCAGACCATACGCCACACACTGCAACAAACTGGTCTGCATGGCTGTCGTCCCAGAAGAAAGCCTCTTCTAAAGATGATGCACAAGAAAGCCCACAAACGGTTTGCTGAAGACAAGCAGACTAAGGACATGGATTACTGGAACCATGTCCTGTGGTCTGATGAGACCAAGATAACTTATTTGGTTCAGATGGTGTCAAGCGTGTGTGGCGGCAACCAGGTGAGGAGTACAAAGACAAGTGTGTCTTGCCTACAGTCAAGCATGGTGGTGGGAGTGTCATGGTCTGGGGCTGCATGAGTGCTGCCGGCACTCATTGAGCGAACCATGAATGCCAACATGTACTGTGACATACTGAAGTAGAGCATCCCCTCTCTTCGGAGACTGGACCGCAGGGCAGTATTCCAACATGATAACGACCCCAAATGCACCTCCAACACGACCACTGCCTTGCTAAAGAAGCTGAGGGTAAAGGTGATGAACTGGCCAAGCATGTCTCCAAACCTAAACCCTATTGAGCATCTGTGGGGCATCCTCAAACAGAAGGTAGAGCAGCGCAAGTTCTCTAACATCCACCAGCTCTGTGATGTCGTCATGGAGGAGTGGAAGAGGACTCCAGTGGCAACCTGTGAAGCTCTGGTGAACTCCATGCCCAAGAAGGTTAAGGCAGTGCTGGAAAATAATGGTGGCCACACAAAATATTGACACTTTGGGCCCAATTTGGACATTTTCACTTAGGGGTGTACTCGCTTTTGTTGCCAGTGGTTTAGACATTAATGGCTGTGTGTTGTGTTATTTTGAGGGGACAGCAAATTTACACTGTTATACAAGCTGTACACTCACTACTTTACATTGTAGCAAAGTGTCATTTCTTCAGTGTTGTCACATGAAAAGATATCAAATATTTACAAAAATGTGAGGGGTGTACTCACTTCAGTGAGATACTGTACATATACATACACCGATCAGCCATAACATTATGACCACCTGCCTAATATTGTGTAGGTCCCCATTTGGCCGCCAAAACAGCCCTGACCCATCGAGACATGGACTCCACTAGACCTCTGAAGGTGTGCTGTGGTATCTGGCACCAAGAAGTTCACACATTAGAAAGCACGGACAAAACTAAATAACACAGGAACTCTGAGCCTCGTTACCACTGAGATGTAGTCAACGAACTGACGCTGAAGAGGTGAACCGGTTTAAGTACTGCAGTGTCGAATCAAGGAGAGTGGCTGCAGCTGTGAAGAGCCGGCTGAGCAGGGCTGAAGCGGCCACGCCCCTTGACCTACTTCCCTCAGGGAATGCCTCCAGTGCTCCGAACAGAACCTAGACAAACATAACGAAAAGACAGCCCACTCGGGGCAGGAGAGAGCCGCTGACCCATAACAGTACCCCCCCCCTCAACGGGCGCCTCCCCGCGTCCCTCTAGGCCCGGGCTTCTAAGGATGAGCCTGATGGAAGTCCTTAACCATTTGCAGGTCCAAAATAAAACTCCTGGGAATCCAAGAGCTCTCCTCCGGCCCATATCCCTCCCAGTCGACCAGATACTGGAGCCCCCTGCCCCGCCGCCGAACGTACAAAAGCCTTCGGACAGTATAGGCCGGGTGGTCATCAATCATGCGGACAGGAGGTGGAGGGTCAGCAGGTGGGCACAGAGGACTGGAAGCAACAGGCTTAAGCTGCGACACATGAAAGGTGGGGTGACACCTCATAGTCCTAGGCAACTTCAACCGCACCGTAGAAGGATTGATGACCGACTCAATGACGAACAGACCCAAAAACCGTGGAGCCAGCTTGCGGGACTCAGTCCGCAGAAGAATGTTTCTGGAGGACAGCCACACCCTCTGTCCAGGTTGGTAAAGGGGAGCCGAGATTCTGTGCTCATCCGCCGTCCTCTTGTTCTGCTCCACGGTCCGGAGCAACGCCTCCCGGGCGTCACACCAAATCTTGTGACAATGGCGTACATTCTCCTGAACGGAAGGAACCGCTAACTCCGTTTCCTGAGCAGGGAACAGGGGAGGTTGATATCCTAGAGACTCCTCGAAGGGGGACAGGCCGGTAGCAGAGGCGGTCAGGGAATTGTGAGCGTACTCGATCCAGGGAAGATGCTTAGCCCACGAAGATGGGTGCTGAGCCGCCACGCAATGAAGTGATGCCTCCAGGTTCTGATTGGCCCTCTCAGTCTGGCCGTTAGATTGTGGATGGAAACCTGAAGACAAACTAACAGAGGCGTCGAGAGCAGAACAGAAGTCTTTCCAAACCTGAGAAATAAACTGTGGGCCTCTGTCAGAAACAATGTCCACTGGAATACCATGAAGGTGGAAAACATGTTGGACTAAGAGGTCTGCTGCTTCACTGGCAGTCGGTAATTTCGGTAATGCTACATAGTGGACCGCTTTAGAAAATCTGTCAACAACTGTAAATATGGTGTCATTACCTTCAGAGAGAGGGAGACCCGTGACAAAGTCTAAGGCTATATGGGACCAGGGACGACTCGGGACCGGGAGAGGCTGGAGAAGACCGGAGGGAGAATGGTGGGAGGCTTTTCCCCGGGCGCAGGTGATACATGCGGCAACGTAAGCCCAGACGTCGGCTTCTGCTGACGGCCACCAGAAATGTCTCCTATGCAACGTTAAGGTACGTTGCATTCCAGGATGGCAGGCGAAACGGGAAGAATGGACCCACTGCAACACCTGCAACCGCACCGACAACGGAACGTAGAACCGATTAGGCGGTCCGTCTGCCGGGCCAGGGTCGGATTCTTGAGCCGTTTTGATAAGAGACTCGATCTCCCATTGCACTGCGGCCACCACGCAAGTAGAGGGCAGGATTGTCTCTGGTTCACCGGACTCGTCTGTGGATGAAAACTGGCGGGACAAGGCATCTGGTTTCACATTGCGGGAGCCAGGACGGTAAGTAAGTGTGAAGTTGAACCTGTTGAAGAATATAGCCCATCTGGCTTGGCGAGAATTGAGCCTCTTAGCTGACTGGATAAAAGCCCGGTTCTTGTGGTCCGTCCAAACAACAAATGGCTGCTCCACCCCCTCCAGCCAATGCCTCCATTCCTCCAACGCCAGCTTCACGGCCAGCAACTCCCGATTTCCCACGTCTTAGTTTCTCTCGGCTGGTGACAATCTCTTGGAGAAAAAGGCACAAGGGTGTAGCTTCTGATCCGTGGTTGAGCGTTGGGAAAGCACAGCTCCAACCCCAGAATCCGAAGCGTCCACTTCCAGTACGAACGGCAAGGAAGTGTCAGGGTGAACGAGCACAGGAAAGGTGGAGAACTGTCTCTTGAGGGCGCTCATAGCTTGATCAGCTTCTGGTGACCACAGGAATGGCACTTTAGGGGAAGTGAGCTTAGTAAGAGGGGCAACTACCCGACTAAAGTTCTGGATAAATCTCCTGTAAAAGTTGGCGAAACCCAGGAAGCGCTGCAGTTGCTTACGTGTCTGGGGAATGGGCCACTCGGTTACTGCTTTAATCTTTCCTGGGTCTGCGGACATCTGACCCTTCTCAATAATAAACCCAAGGAAGGGTACTGACTCACGATGGAACTCACATTTCTCTGCTTTCACGAACAATATGTTTTCCAACAGGCGTTTGAGAACTAGACAAACGTGGGACATGTGTTCTTCAAGGGATTTAGAAAAAATCAGAATATCATCCAGATAGACAAAAACAAAACGATTCAAAAAATCCCTCAACACATCATTGATCATGGCCTGGAAAAAGGCAGGTGCATTAGTGAGTCCGAAGGGCATTACCAGATATTCGAAATGTCCCAGTGGTGTGTTGAATGCGGTCTTCCACTCATCTCCATGCTGAATCCTGACGAGGTGGTAGGCATTGCGCAGGTCCAGTTTCGTGAAGATTCTGGCGCCCTGAAGGGGTTCGAAAGCAGAATTTATGAGGGGTAACGGGTACTTGTTTTTGACTGTAATATTGTTCAGACCGCGGAAGTCGATACAGGGGCGCAGTGTCTTGTCCTTCTTGTCCACAAAAAATAATCCTGCCCCTAGGTGATGCTGAGGGGCGAATGATACCTGCCGCCAGGGAGTCTCCGATGTACTTCTCCATGGCCTCTCTCTCAGGTCTGGACAGGTTGAAAAGCCGAGCAGAAGGGAAAGGGGCCCTGGAAACAATTCAATGGCACAGGTGTACGGTCTATGGGGAAGCAGAGACAAAGCCTTTTCTTTGCTAAATACGTCTGCAAGGTCCAGGTATTCCTTGGGAACAGAGGACAGATCAGGTGGTTTAACAGATGCAGTAGATGTGCTCACGCTAGGAGGAATAGCTGAACCGAGGCACGAGGAATGGCAAAAACTGCTCCAACTGTTTATGCTCTTGTGTTGCCAATCTATCTGAGGGTCGTGTACACTGAGCCAGGGAAATCCAAGAATGAGGGGGGAAAAGGAAGCTGACACTACTTTGAACGAAATCTCCTTACGGTGGTTACCGGAAAGGATTAGGGTCACCGGGATAGTTTGCTGGGTCACTTTGGCTAGTAGCTGACTGTCTATTGTTGTCACATTGATAGGGGATGGAAGTGGCCTGAGGGGAATGTTAGCCTGCTTAACCAGATTTACATCTATGAAGTTATCCTTAGCCCCAGAATTAATAAGGGCGGATAACGGTAGCGACAGCGTTCCAAATTGAATAATAGCAGGGAGTGACAGACTGGGAAATGTGGACTTAGTTTCATGAATAGGGCTCGCTAGCGTTCCCACTCTAACTAGCGAGCCTCGTCTTTTGGGCGTACCGGACACTTAGCGATGAAATGGGAGGAATCCCCACAGTACAGGCACTCACCTGCCTGTCGACGGCGAAACCGTTCGGCTGGGGATAACCGTTGGCTGGGGAGCCCAACCCAACTGCATGGGTTCCTCCTCTCCTGGTACGGAAACAGGAGCAACCGAGAACTACCTACAGGGCGGTGAGGACCGAGGTTTCGGTGCTCTGGACATCCGAACCAGAACGTGTGTGGGTCCATGCCTATCCCGTCTCCTCTCCCGGAGCCTGTTGTCGATCTTAATCGCTAGGGAGACGACACTGTGCAGGTTACTGGGTTCATCACGAAGGGCTAGTTCATCTTTAACAGAATTATGCAAACCGTGCAAGAACGCGCCGCGAAGCGCCTCATCATTCCACTTGGAATCAGCTGCCAATGTCCAAAAATCAATAGCGTATTCCGCCACGCTCTCAGAACCCTGTCGGAGGTCTAACAATCTCTTGGAAGCGTTTCCCACATAATCAGGGTGATCAAAAACGTTCTTCAACTGTGAGGAAAACTCAGAAAAAGTTAAACTAGAGAGAGGTTGATTAGAGCACATAGCCTCAGCCCAAACCAGAGCTTTTCCCCTAAGTAACCCCATAGCATAATGTACCTTAGATGATTCCGAAACGAAAGACAGTGGTTTCTGATCGAAAACGAGTCCGCATTGGAGAAGGAAACCTCGGCACTTGTTTAGCTCACCAGAAAACAGCTCCGGCGGTGTCACAGGAGGTTCCCGGGTGAATGAGGCAGAATCCATAGCCAAGGGAGCAGACTGGGAAGGAGGTGAGGGGAGGGGTTGAGCCATTGGAGCACTGGAAACAGACAGCGTAGTAATTTGAACAGTGGGTTGAGTGACTTGCTTGAATATTTGCTGATTAGTCTCCAGTAACTTATGGATTAACTGGTCGTGCTGTCCCAGCAAAGCTCCTTGAGTTTTAATGGCTCGAAGGATGTCGTTTTCATCTACCACGTGCGATGACTCTGCAGGGTCCATGGCCAGTTCATTCTGTTAGGGGGCTACTCTGACCCAGAACGCAGAGACGACACACAGGCAACGATAGCAGTTAGTAATGGTAGTTTAATGAACAGTGAGGGAGTATTCCGAGGTGTAATGAAGGTTGTGGCTGGTCTGGGATGAAGGTGAGCCGACAGGGGAAGCGCGAACGGTAGACTTGGGACCGGGGGCAGACAGGCGGCGGTGAGTTCAGGGCTGAACACGGGAGGAGTCCCGGCGAGGCGGTGGGACTGATGGAGGAACTGGAAGCGTACAGGTAAGCGGAGGCGGCAACAGGTCTGGGCGGAATCTTAGGACAAAAACACAAGGTAAGTTCACACATTAGAAAGCACGGACAAAACTAAATAACACAGGACCTCTGAGCCTTGTTACCACTGAGATGTAGTCAACGAACTGGCGCTGAAGAGGTGAACCGGTTTAAGTACTGCAGTGTCGAATCAAGGAGAGTGGCTGCAGCTGTGAAGAGCCGGCTGAGCAGGGCTGATGCGGCCACGCCCCTTGACCTACTTCCCTCAGGGAATGCCTCGAGTGCTCCGAACAGAACCTAGACAAACATAACGAAAAGACAGCCCACTCGGGGCAGGAGAGAGCCACTGACCCATAACAACAGTAGATCATCTGTTGGATCAGACCACACGGGCCACCCTTCGCTCCACACATGCATCAATGAGCCTTGGCCGCCCATGACCCTGTCGCCGGTTCACCGCTTTTCTTTCCTTGGTCCACTTTTGATAGGTACTGACCACTGCAGACCGGGAACACCCCACAATGGCTGCAGTTTTGGAGATGCTCTGACCCAGTTGTCTAGCCATCACAATTTGGCCCTTGTCAAAGTCGCTCAAATCCTTACGCTTGCCCATTTTTCCTGCTTCTAACACAAACTTTGAGGACAGAATGTTCACTTGCTGCCTAATATATCCCACCCACTGACAGGTGCCATGATAATGCGATTATCAGTGTTATTCACTTCACCTGTCAGTGGTCATAATGTTATGGCTGATCGGGGTATACAGACAGGTGACAAACGAAAAAACTAAATAAAGGAGCAAGGAGTATATCATTACTGTTTTCTCACTCTGTGGGAACAAATAAGTCATTTGTGCTTTTTAGCCATTTAGCAATGTAGAGGTGTGACATTGGGGCATCTTACACACTACCATGTGACAAAAACCTCTAGTGAATCATGACAACCAGGGTAGATGAAAACATCCTCGGGCACATCCTACACTTCTGTAAAATATCCGTAATAAGTTTACATGTCAAATTTAACCCATTCTTTTGTAATATTCTGTCTAATGTTTATAAAGACAACATCATAAGTGACCTGTATAAAACTTTGCAAAAAGAACAAAGCTTATGAAAACTATCCGACTTCAAAAGTGAAATAAGTTTGTCTCTTTAAATATGTTTTAATTACTTAAATTACTGTGCCGTATTTTTAAAAGGATTTTGAAGTCATTTCTATGCAGTTTTGAAGATATGGTAACATTTGTTTCAGTACACACCTGATTGGCTGAAAGGATGGTCTAGACCCCTTGGCTTTACCCAGCTTCACAGTCAATGGTCTATTGTAAACAAACCAGCCACATAACATCCTTTCATCACAAGTACTCACCCAAACAAGCTACAATTCCACGGATGTTTAAAATAACGTTCATGCAAAACTGACATCCTTTTAGTGTTTTGTCCTTAAATTGTGGGGGGATATAGAAAAAACGTTTCATAGAATACCTAATGTTGAGTTGGATAGTGCGAAAGCCATGGGTATAATATCTACTGTCGTGCTGTATCATTATTCACTCCTTTTGAGTGATTGTTGTTATAATATATTTTATGGAAGAGTCTGCAATATAGGCATTCAAGAGGAATTTTACATTACGATGGTTTAAATTAGAACACCACCTGTGTCGAACGTACGTTTTCTTAGAGCGTAAACGGGTTAAAATGTCAATTGTTGCACGTCAACTTCCGAAGTAACTTGGGACACCACCAACAGATACTCCTTGTGGTACTGAGGTACTCAAAAATTCTACTCTCACCAGCAAAAGCAGTTGTTCAACAAGGAATGCCATATTAATTAGTAGTTAAACAACAAAGTCAGTGAGTTTCTTTACCTTCAGGATCAGGGGTCTGGCCAAAGCGTTGCACGCACACGTCTTGCGCCTTACGGAGCTAGTGTAAATATAGAACGTTTTATTTAATCATTATGTAAATGTTATTCAACTAAAATTTTTATCACGAAAGTTGTTTTAGTGTACAACCACGTTTCCAAAAATGGGGGTTGTACTGCATAAAATGTAAAGAAAAACTGAATGCAATGATGTGCAAAACCCTATGTTGAATAGAAAATAGTACAAAGATAGCATATCAAATGTTGAAACAGACATGTTATTGTTTTTGGAAAAATACATGCCCATTTTGAATTGGATGCCAGCAACACATTTCAAAAAAGGCTCTTATAAAGTTAGTCATTTTTCAATTAAACCACCCTCAGAATTATTCTTAATGTTTGTAGGTTGGATTTCCGACCATATTTGAATGCTGTGGCGGGAGTCATTGGGATCTTAGTCTTTTGAAACAAGAGATCTGCAGCTTTGTGCAACTTCTGCACACCATCTTCCAGCATTTTCTGTCCAATGATGCATCAAATGCCTTTAGAAAAATTTTGAAAATGGGGTTGTAATAAATGGCAAGTCATGAATCAGCAAATTGTGTTTACCAAATTTCTCTGTGATTAATAGAAATAGCAAAATAAACATAATAACATTGGACATTTTTCTCATAAATATGAATACCAATTGGATCCCACATGGCGACTGCAAAAAAACATTGCCGCAGATGTTACCAACAGCAATTAATTCACATGCGGCACAAAACATGGCACAACGTTACATAGTCTGTTCCCCAGGTCAGAGCTGAATTAGAAAATGTATTTTTATCCATAATCCATTTCTGCCTGATCCCTGGGTATTTTGGGATGCTGAACAAAGATACATTGCTATAGTCTTTCACCAAATGCATCAACGCCCTGTAAGACAGATGTCAACTGAATTTGTGGTATGATGCACAAGTAAATAATTTGCATCGGGAGGAGATTTCAGTGATCCAGCCTAGAAAATCTCAGAAATTGAAAAGGATTGGAGCATCTTATAGGAGCATCATCTATCAAAATATCAGTGCACTTTTATGATAACACTTTGGTTAGATTTTTAAGAGGATCGCAGAATTAGGTTGATCATCCCATTAAGAGGATTGCAAAATCAGGTTAACCATCCCTTTAAATAAAGTGTAATCCATACCAAATCTGTCTGTGGGGTAAAAAAGTGCAGGACTTAGAAATTCAGACATGAAATAAACCAAAACAACAAATTGAAAGCATTTATTTTTTATTTTGTTACTTAATATGTAAAGGGAAATCTTTTTAATTTTTTATGTTAGACTCAAAAAAGCCTACTATGGCCTATAAACAAATGCGCAATGTATGTGATAAACATCAAAAATATGCATTTCATCCTAATCATTAAAGCTTTTAAGTACACATACTTATTATTATTATTATTGCTAATTTCAGACAGAATATTCGTAGTACATCTATAAAACAAGCATATGAAGTAAACTAATCACAATACAGGGACATCCATGCCAAGCATAAATTGAGAAATTAAAAATCATATACATGTTGGGAAATACAGGCTTACACCCAACATTCTTTTTCAGGATACCTGCAAAGGAGCGATACCTGTGAAGTGATACCTGTAAAGGAGAGTATCACTGGGAAGGAGTCAACTTGTCAAGTTATCCCAAGGCAAACATTTTGCCTTTATTATTTATTCATTCATTGTATTTGACCAGGTAAGTGAACTGATAACATTGTCATTTATATAAATAACCTGGGAGCAATTAGGGTAACTACCTCACTCAGAAAACATTTCTTTGTCTTGTCGGTTCAGGGATTCGATCAGATACTGTGCCCCTAGGCTATCTGCTCCCCTCACACCACTGTTTTGTTTGAGCCTAACTTGCTTATGACTTAATCAATGTGGTTTCTTCATTTACAGACTCCATGAAATGATGACATCTTCCTAAATATTTGGTCAAATGATTACATTTTATGGTTTGCTGGAAACACGGGATGGCTCAACAAACCCTTTGACTCGACTTACCTCATTATACATTAACCATAATTATAACAATTAAAATTTATTTTTAATTGAACAGGGAAGTTCAGCCAAGCAAAAACTACAAAAGAGTCGATAACAGTTCAGCTATCATTTGGATTGCATTCAGAGCAATTTTTCCTGTTATTCCACTGATCAAACATTGACAATCAATCACATCCTTCTTCTGTTTCTCGAATTTTGTAATTTAAACAAAATATCAAGCACCAAATCGTCTGTTTATTCAAATTGGTGCAGAATGCAGTTGAAATGTGTTGATCAGTTGATTGACAGGTGTAGACTACTGCAGACTGTTGGAGAACACACTTTCCGCTAATGTGGACGCTTGCCAACAGTTCAAAGTCATGTACAATTTGTCGTTACAGTATCCACTTTAACGGTTGAGCCTCCTGTGGAAGACTGCAGCCGTGACAACGGCAATGATACAGATGAAGGCCAGGATGCCCAGAGCCACCCCAAGACCTGAGGTAGAGTTAGAGCTGTGGTTGCCAGAGAGTAGTTCTTTTGATGCTAACACATTTTCTGCTCTGGTGGTAATGGGAGGGGAGGAGATGGTTTGGGAGTCTGTCACACCAGCTTCGATAGAAGGATCAACACTTCTTTTTCTTCTGTTACACTGCTTGAATGTACTGCACGTGCTCACCTCACAGAGACGAACAATGCAGTGGATGTAGTAGGTCGATATCAGCTGATTCTGTTGCTCCATGAAACGAAAGGCCGGGAAGAAGAAGCGGGCGCGTTGACTCTGTCCGTTTTCAAGTATGGTGGTCATCGGCTCAACGTTGCAAGGCACAAACAGGTTGAAGTAAGTGGAGTTAGCAGGTAAAGCAGAAACTGAGGCGTAGCATCTGTCCAACAACACATAGTACAGGGAGGTCAGGTTGGTAGCCTTGACTTGGGTATAAATTGGGGTCCTCAGATCAAGACCCTTTGCCGGAATTGCCAAGGGTGAAGTGTAGTTGACATCACTGTAGAGTGCAAGGCTCAAAGTGCTGATGAAACTACCATTGTTGTCTTTGACTGCAATGGAGGCCGCGGACACAGAGATCTGGGTGTTGTTGATCAGGTATTCTAAAGGATAGGCGCAGGAGTAGAAGTACTTCAGGTCAGAGTTGTAGGTGACTGTCCCTATGGTGGGGTCAGATGATCGGATAATACCGCTGATGTTGACAGTCTGGATATTGGAGAAGTCAGAGAATGCCCCTGTGCCTGCAGCGCTGAATGTCCTGACGATGCTGCCACATGTATTGGTATTGTTGAGGGACAGTTTGAACCTCAAGACAGGCGGTGTTACACTCACATCCACGGTTCCCTTGCAGGTTGGGTCATTCATGATGTTGTTGAGGATTAGCAGGGACTCGTTGTAGCCACTGTACATAGCAGGACAGATGAGGATAGCCAGGTCAATGCAGTAACTCCCACAATTTACTGAGATGTCAGTGTATTGTGGAGGTCTTGCATTTGGTCCGCAGTCGCTTAATGTTAGTTGACTAGTCTTTGTGACCATCATGGCCAGAACGAAAAAGGTGAAAAGTTGCATTTTTTTGTTTCTTGCTGTGTTCATACCTTGACTGTCTTGCTCAAATGTTTCCTTTACTGGCTTGTCTTCTTTTGATTCTCTTCAGGTGTGTTGAGGTGCTTTTATTGCCTGGACGCCTGCTTGGGATTGGATAGAAACAATGAAAATTTCATTCTGCAGATTCAAACAATTCCTGTACATTGTGTTGAGGATGCCGCACACCAGACCTAAGGGCAAATCATGAAACCCAGCACGCCTTTCGTTAAGAAAAGGACCTTATTCTTTTGTTGATGCTCTTTAAAATACAGGTTTACATGGCCTACTAGGATGATGTTTCATGAAGTAAGTGTTTAATTCTTTGTAAACTCAACCTTTGATGGCCCTCATTTTGACTCCCAGCAACACCCCATTGACCTATACTGTTGGTCTTAAATGTGGTTAAAACACAAAATGGCACAGTCATTTATCAAACAATGATAATAAACGAAAGGGAAGGTCTACTGCTTCTTTGTAAGATAATATACAGTTGCAAATGTCTTGACTTGCTTGTGAACACTAACCAAAAGTAAATGGAAATGTATGCAATATAAAATTCATTTTACATTACTTAAAGCAAAGTCATTAAGTTGATCTCAGTTTATTGACAACATTCAATATTTCAAGGTTATCTCTAGCTCTCCCACTGACAATTATTTGTTTGTGTATAAGGTGAGCTGAAAGTGTGGCTGAACCATGGATTACGGTCCATGTAATTTTCACATGATAGCCTGAACACAGTATTTATAATGTCATTATATGTTATTATACACGTTATTATAAAGTATTACCAAAATGAGTGAGTACATTTGCAATGGAAGCAGTAAAGCTCAAGGGGGTGTGGTATATTGGCAATATAACACGGCTAGGGGCTGTTTTTAGGCTTCACCTAAAATCAATTATTTCAAGGTGACACTGGTTCTATGAGGAATATGAAACTGACATATTTCATTTGCTGTCACATTGTGTGGGTAAAAATTAAACTGCTGAAGGATCATTGGTCAGGCTGTAAATCTGAAGGAAATTGAAGACCAAAAGCATTCTACAGAAGTTAGAGATGAGGTAAAATAATTGCATAAATAGGGTACAAAGCAACATGAGATAACTGCAGGAGTTCCAAAGGGGCCTAATATGCGGTTCTCAAATTGCATGTGCCTCGGTCACAAAAACGGCTAAACTATTCACTGTGTTAAGTGGAACAGTCAGAAAAATCATGACAGTATATGCCGAACATTACAAATAACATCAGCAAATTGGAACAGCGGTCGCAAGTCGGAAGCTGACCGACAGGGATGGACACTTAACAGGATAATGGCTTAACGCCTCAAAGGTACAGCCTCAAAAATGACTACTATATTGAATCAGCACCTCTGTGACCCAGTCTTTACAAAAACTGTGAGTTAGGAGATTTCAGTGTCTGCTGCCAACTGTTAAACGGGGTGGGGTGTCCACAACGGTATGGGCATCTCGTGGGAGTCACTGAGCCTGATGATTACCCTGTGTGGTCGAATAACGGCCAAGGAATAAGAGGCCATTTGACAGGACCAGATCCACCCTACGGTGAAACGTTGTTCCCTAATCAAGTTCCAATGACCCATGGCGATGCCCCCCCACACACAGCTAACCTAATTCTAAGAGTGGTTTTATGAACCCCTGGATGACACCAAATACCTTCCATGGCCCCTCCAATCACCAAATCTGAATTGGGAAGCTCAGCAGCTAGGACTCAGACAGCTTGGGTGCTGGGCCCTTGTAGGTCTTAGGTCGCACAACCATACACTTGACACTGTGCTCTTGGTTCTACCGAAGCGTAGCTAAATCCCCTGGGGTTTATCGTCAAAGGGACCTGCTTGCGCACATGTAGGTCACTGCATTGTCTGCTTCCTTAGAAACAATATGGGACATATGAATATATAGGTTCAGGGTATTATTGAGACCCGAAAAACGCATTATAACACTGTATATCATATTAGCATGTCAGAGGAACCTACTGTATCAGTTACAGAAGAGGCACAAAGCAACGTGGCTATTGTCTATGCTTAATTTATGAAGTCTAAGGGTGTCTTGAGTTTCAGAAATTGCCACAAAGTTAGGTGATACCCTCACACAATGCAGTCGTTTTTAAACTTTGACCTTGTTTCTGCTAATGAAAGCCCAACTATTTTGCTGCAAAAACGTGGTTCTTTATACATTGTGGTGCATTCAGTGGATCGAGACAAATCGATTGCATTCTATTTGATTATTTTCATTAGGGATATTCTGTTGACCGGCAGGCATTAGTCTAGCTCAGCATCAAAATGTCTTAAACAGGCTACTAAAATCTTTTTGGTTCACTGATTATAAAAGTGCTGCTGTCAAGACAAAATGGTGAAAAATGGTGTACTGTCATGCATGGGCCATTATGTTCCCCTTGTCAACAAAAGAACTCACTTTCAAACTTGGAATTTTGTGGCTATTGACATACGATCTATATTCTACACATAGGTCTTGCATATTTAAAAAATATATTACTCAGCCAGCTCAAAATGGGAGGTTCGCAAAGGTCCCAGAATCTTAAAGTCTCTTTGTCACTTTCTCTATCATAGATCTGTCATAGATCTACAATCTATCATAGAACTATGTACTTGTGACAAATCCATTGCGTGCACCTACCCAGGCACAGCCCTGGAAAAGTTTATCTCTGACGTCACTCTTGAGCTTGTAAAGACACAGCCAACCACTGAAGGGAGCCAAAACTGCTTATTCAACTTTTTTTCTTACAATTTATTTCAAAACAAAATCAATGTAACATTAAAACAATTGAAATTGTCATTCAGTAAAATTCAGTCAGGGGTTTCACTTATTTGTTTGTTGACATTGAAAGTTGAAAACGCAAACCAAACGTAGATCGAAGTTGCTACTCGTATGCAGAAGCCATTGTTTGCTCATTGATTAGCCCATTTTCTATATTGTCACATCATTCGTGTATATATTCTATATCAAAATCAGTGCCCTTTCAGGAAAATCAGATGCCCCTCTGATGATCATTGTTTGTGGTTGGAATAGCATATAGTGGGCATTATTAAACTCCAAACTCAACCCACAAATAATCATTGTATCTGTGAATGTAACAGCTTCCCTAAATGAATAAAAACAGGTTTTAGAGATCATAAATGACAATTTAAAAGATCTACTGTATTATCATTTGACTAAATAAATAAAACTTAATTCAAATAAAATGTCATGTCTTAACTTTCCATTTATAGGAATAAATTGTATGTAGAGTTTGGGACATGAACTCACTTCATTTATTACATTATTAGAGACATGATTTCCTGGGCAGAAATACTTAATTCACAGAATTGTCTTACATCCTGTCTGCGATCTATCTGTAAGTTCTCAGAGATCATTTTTCTGTGAACACATCAGGAATCACCGCAATGCAATATTTCTGTAAGCACAGTTGTTACATGTTCATGAGAGTCTTCTCTTGTCATAGTGCTTATAGTGCTTATATCTTGTCATAATAGTATTTCTCTCAAACCGATATGATTTTGCCAATATTTGTAGGCATATTTTGGGGATCTACCTGTTTATATCACAGATTAATGGTAGTCTGTGATACTAACAGGCATTAGCTTCAAGACAGGTAATACAGTGGGACATAAAATAATATATATACTTTGAAGGGTAAAGTTACGCTACTCTTGAAACACACCACACACTAAACAAACTCTGGTCTGAAACACTCCACACACTACACAAACTCTGGTCTGAAACACTCCACACACTACACAAACTCTGGTCTGAAACACTCCACACACTACACAAACTCTGGTCTGAAACACTCCACACACTACACAAACTCTGGTCTGAAACACTCCACAAACTCTGGTCTCTGAATAAAATGTTTACATTTTGTTAAAAACAACTTCAGAATTATGTATATTATTTTTTCAATGGATTTGTTTTGAAATTATTAAAAAAATAAAATGCAATGTAAATGTTATGTTTTCTGGATCTTATCAAGGAATACAATTTTCTTGTTTAACTTTTTTAATCATAAAGTGCATGCATTTGCAATTGAAAAAACACAAATAAATGACCTGTGATAAACAGTGATATAAAGTACCTTCATTTATCCTCTTCCCTAAAGCTCATATTTTTAGTACAACATTACTGCTAATATCTGGCAGATTACACTGGAGCACATCTATAAAACAGACATTTGTGCTCTTGCTAAAAGAAAACAATTTACAATAAGTCAACCCTCCACCTGGAAATACTGCTTTGAGCTGTTGTCTCATATATCAGCTCACGTAGGGAGCAGTCTTCCCAGTCTTCTTACGGTTGAGCATCCTGCAGAAGACACCTGCCGTAACAATGGCGACGAGGCATAGGAAGGACAGGAAACCCACCACCACCCAAAGACCAGAAGTGTTAAAGTTTTTCTGGGGAGTGAGCTGCAATGCTCCAAAGCCTTCTAATTTAGTGGTTATAGGAGGGGAGGTGATGGTTTGGAAGTCTGTCATTTCAGCATTGGTGGCCGGATCAACACTTCTCCTGCGCCTACATTGCTTAAATGCACTGCAGCTGCTCTTCTCACATAGACGGGTAACGCAGTGGAGGTAGTAGGTCGCCAATATCTCATTCTGCTGCTCCATAAAGCGGAAGGCAATGAACGAGAAGCGAGCGTGTTGACTGTCTCCGTTCTCATAAATGGTGGTCATTACATCCTGTGAGCAAGAGACGAACAGGTTGAAGAAGGTGGAGTTAGTGGGCAGAGGAGACATGGACGCGTAGCATCTGTCCAGCAACACGTGGTACTGGGAGGTCAAGTTGGTTGCCCTGACTTGAGCAAAGATTTTGGTTTTAAGCTCAATACCCAGTCTCGGAATGACCATGGGAGTAGTGTAGTTGGCATCACTAAAGAGTTCCAGGGCCAACGTGCTGAGGAAACTCCCATTGCTGTCCCTCACTGCAATGGAGGATCCAGATGTGTCAATCTGGGTGTTGTTAATCAGGTATTCTAAGGGATAGGCACAGGAGTAAAAGTACCTCAGGTCAACATTGTAACTGACTGTCCCTTTGGTGGGGTCGTTTGATCGGACAGCACCGCTGATGTTGACTGCCTGGATGTTGGAGAAGTCTGAGAATATGCCTGTGCCTGGAGCACTGTCCGTCCTGAAGGTGCTTCCGCAAGAGTTGGTGAAGTTGAGGGGGAATTCAAACCTCAAGACGGGCGGTGTTACACTCACATCCACGGTTCCTTTGCAGGCCGGGTCATTCACAATGTTGTTGAGGATAAGCAGGGACTCGTTGTAGCCACTGTACATAGCAGGACAGATGAGGATTGCCAGGCCAATAGATCTGGTGCCACAAGTTACAGAGATATCAGTGTATAGCGGCCGTCTTAAGTTTGATCCGCAGTCGCTTAATTGTAGTTGAATCGTCTTTGCAACCAACATGGCAAATAAGAAAAAGCTGAAATGCATTTTTGATATCCTTCCTGTGTAAAATCTACACGTTTGCTTAAAGATGTAGTTTGTTGGTTTGTCTCCTGCTGCTTAATTCGGTCATGTTGTATGGAGGTACTTTTATATCCAAGGCTCCCTACGATTGGACAGAAACATGTCCAAAGGCTCTCTTTTTTTGGCATTTCATTAAACACAAGACACCTTTCGTCTTCAGAAATGAAGCATAGAAAATGGCCTAGTTCCTTTGTGGCTCTACTTTAAGGGAGATGTTCCCTTGACATGATAATATGATATAGCTTGACTCCTTTTTTGAGTCTCTACAATATCTTGTTGACCTGTAAATTCCTACGGTGTAAATGTGCTCAAAAAGAGCACACAATGACCTGTGGTGATATTTCATCAATGTTCATGTACAGCATGTCAGTTTGACCTTAAACAGAGGGTGAATTTTCATTTCTTCTTTGATTCGTGTGTGATTTTTATTGAAAGTATTTCCTTAATTTTAGCCACAACCTGGTGGCACCTATACACACCTCACCAATTGTCATTGCTGAAATATCTACAACAAGCCACTATAAAAACTAAGTACCCAATTTGTTGGAGAAAAGGAGTTACAAAAATATGCATTTCTTCAGTTGACCCATCCATTAGAAAAGTAAAATAGTGTATATATTATCAAATCGGTAATTAAGTATATTAAAAAGGAGTGTTTCTGTCTAAGAATGGTATAGGTGTTCCCCAAAAACATATTGGTGTGTGTAGGAATGTGCCAAAAATCATCATACTAATATTCATCAGTTTTATTTGTATCAGTTTTATTACTTGGTACTCTCAATTGTAAATTGACTAATGAGCCAAAACATCTCAAACATCGGTATAGCATATAAACTTATGGGCTTGTTAGTGTTATCACTACGAGGGCATTGTGGATGTTTGTTTTAAGGGGGGGTTGTGCTTCGTCAGGAGGCATTTTGGCAATTCACGCACATGATTAATTTTCAAGCTTTATTTTGTTTCCCTTCAGTTTGCTTACTGTGATTGGTCAGAAGTTTGCGCACCTCCATTTGCCCCAGGGTAATATTACTGTCTCCCCCTCCCTTTTTTGTTCTAAGCGAAAGATTAGAAGGATGCAAGCACGCCATGTTCGACTTCATGAAACAAATGTTTCAATGCGCCATGTGACCGAGGTACAGTACACCCCGGCCTTAAGACAAAAGACTCAGGGCTTTCATTCCACCCCTACTGTAACGAAAATACTGATAGAAAATGGTTGCCATGAATACACAAGTACATCCCTGTTGGGTCTCTTGGCAAAACTTGTTCTCTAATGGAACATTGATGCTATGATCTTGGACGCAAATGGATGTCTGATTTCTGTGGTAATTTGTATCTGGGTGAATGATATGCCTGGTTATCAACCAGGCTTTGTAGGGGCTCTCTGGCCAGGCTCCCCTTCAGGATATAATACACTGGTGTGATCCCTATTCTGAGAATGTTAGCTCTGGTCTGGTCTGTGGATTAGGAAATTATACTTTTTGAATAGACAAGTCAATAGATATAAATCGGTTGAATGCCATTGTCTCACTCTCTTACCTGCGTCTGGCATTAGTCCAGTGAGAATACTCTCTCTCTCTCTCTCTCTCTCACTCTCTCTCTCCCTCTCTCTCTCTCTCCCACTCTCCCCTCCTCAGATCCCAGATTTGGAAACATGGCTACATACATCGAAGTCACTTTAATTTCCGTCAAAAACAAATACACCATTAGAAGGTAATGTACACCTTGGTTATGCTGAGAAATATGTTAAATATGTTTAATATGGCTCTGAGACCAGGCCGCTAAACCAAGCCCTGCGCTCTGATTAGTGATGTGAAATGGGACCAGTTGTAATCTATGAAGTGTAGAGGATGGAGAAAGAGGTGAATGGGATGAATGGGATAGGGTTAGAGAGGTGAGGAAAAGGGAAGTAGAGGTGCTCATCCCCATAAATCTCCCCTTGTCCCAATCCGAAAGGAGGGAGAGTCTGGAGGCCTTTGTCAGTTTGTAGCTATGTCCCTCTCCCGTTCATCACCACAGACAGCACATACAGCAAAATAAATATTGGGACAGGGAGGTCAAGACAGCGGGGAAGTCTAAGCTTTTTCAGAGGCAGACAAATACAAAGGATCCGTTAAAAATGCACAGCGAGGAATAAAAATACCTTGGTCTATGTTCCTTTTGAACGTCCAAGAGATGTAACATTTTTTCGAATAAAAGAGCATTATTCTGAACATACTCTGTACCTTGATCAAACTGGGGGAATATCCATGATTATACCGTATGGCCATCATTCAAAATAAAACACATGCCCATTCTGACACATGGCACACAATGATTCCAAAGTGGGACTTCAGAGGTATTTATACTGTCTCCTTTTAATATTTCCTTCACCTCTATCTCACAGAATCCGTAACCTACTTCCTGACAGTTGATGTAGAATCAAGGGCCATTATCCTGCACCTATCTGATCCCTAGTGAAACTTCTGGCTCAGTGTATAGCCTCAACTGTCACCTCTCTGAGTATTCATAAGCTCTGTCTGTAGTTTTTTCGGGCCCATATGCGATTTCTACGCATTTCGCCATTGTGTGTAGATAACATGTTGCATTGTTAACGTTTGTGGTAATTTGATACATTTTTGACATTGGGTGGAGAAAAATGTTTGTAGGTATGAAGCAAATTTCCTGCAAAATGTGTCATGACAAATGCCATCATAACAAGGGTAAGAGTGACTAGCCTAATCAATGGGAGCCCCGTGGAAATAAGGGCCCAGTTAAAATCAATGGAAAGTTAAGAGATTTTTTGTCAGGGGCCCCCTGGTGGCTTTGCTTGGTAAGTGGTTGGGTATGTTGCTCTTCATATGTCAGATGCTGCTTGAGCAGTGCATTGCATGTTTTGTACAACAGAACTAATAAAAGGGCGGTCCGCAATGATTCAGAGGGCAAAAGGACACAAAATGTGTCCCTGCCCATTTTCAGAAAACATCTGAAATCTTACCTTTTCAAAGAGCATCCAAAATAACATTCATGTTATTGTAAATTGGGATTACATGTGATATTGAGACCATTTCAAATGATCATGTATGTATATGAATCTATGAATAGACTGTGTTGAGGGAGCTGGAATGTAGTTGAAAACAGAATATGGTGAGAGAGAGAGCATTTTGGACATTTCTAAATACATAAAATGACTTTAGGCTTTTTCTGCAGACCTACATAGAAATGCAAATACTACATTTCTAAAAATTTAATGTTTACATTTAAGTCATTTAGCAGGCATTGCTATCCAGATTGACTTACAGTAGTGTGGTTAAATCCCCCACCCCCTGTGAATTTAACCACAACCTTGGCATTGAAAGCAACATGCTTTACCAATTTAGCTACAAGGGATATGTTTTTTATAGCAGTGCCTATCGTATCTTGATTACCCACTGAAGGTTTCTTGTTTTATTTTTTCCCACTAGATTATGGTACACTTAAGAACTAAACAAAAATACAGAAAAGAAATAACTGGTTTCAGATTAATTAAAAGGTTTTTGTTTTAATTTTAGAGTGTAAAATCAGTGATATTTTCTGAGATGTAATTCAACATGTTTGTTACTGTATTATATTACGTTTGTGCTACTTTCTGTTGTTTAGGAAACGTGTTATTGTGAATAACTAGATCAGAAAAAGGCCTATTCTTTGGTCTCTTTTATGTCAAACTTTGTCTCACATGTCTCAGGAAGATAGTCTTACAAAGCAAAGTACTATGCAAAGCCTGTATCTAAATTTTGTCTGGGATTTATTTTAAACTGCCCTAGCAATATTTACAGTCTTCATTCTGTATCCACAAACTTTGTATTCTGAAAAGTTCAACTATATCTATGAGGGGGGTTGCCCTTGTTCTATTTTCAGTTTTTTATTCAGTACCCAAAACTAGTCAGTACCCAAAAAAAGTTAATTTGAACAATATAAAAGTGCTATTGTTTGATATAGTGTTGCAGCAGGATAATTTGCATGATGTTAGAAACTTGCTCAAATTAAGATACGGAATCTTTATCATCACCTTTACATAAAAAACCCAACAACTGTGGTTTACCAAAATATAGTAAAACATTATGCTGTTTTAAGTGGTCATAAAAATAGGTCAACATGCCATATTAGCTTCATGATAATGTAATATAAAAGTATAATCACTACATTTTATCAATAGACATTACATTCAGTGTCATTACCATTTGCTGTGGCTAATTCCTGAAACATGAGACAAACTAGTTATTAAAAATAAGTTATATAAATCCAGCAGTATAATTTGATCAATTAATTGTTTGACAAGTGACGTAAGAGATGCTTGAAGTTTCCAGAAGAGAGCTTTGTAAATAAACAAAAGACAGTGTTTCTCTCATCTTACATACCGAGGGACCCATCCCACCTTTTGAAACAAAATACAATGGCAATTCCTAAACCCGTCATCTGAGGAAATTTGAAGGGCTCACTGAAAGACAGCATTGTATGTTTTTAGTGTAGACGTCAGCATAAGAATGAATGTTCCAATTTTTCACATTATTCATATGCAAGTTGAACAACAGAGGACCCAGTATCAAACTATTTTTTTTTTTACCTCTTTTACCCCTTTGGTTCTGTGGTTGCCATGGTACTGTGAGAGAGCAGAGAGCTCCTGTACTCAGTATGCTGTTTTAAAATACAGATTCCTGTATTTTATCCCTTGGAATATCAAGGGTCTCAACCAGCCAAATACATATCGCTGTCCTCAGATATCATACATAAATAATGATTCCCACTCCAGGCTTAGATATACTGTAGAAGTGTGGGATAGACCTATCACTCTGCCTTCCTGACAGAACAGGATAAGTGTGGTCACTATCTGATGGTAGCAGGAGAGATCTGCATTATGTTGTTCATTATAGGTAATTGATATGGCCAAAACTCTGATAATCCAAACTTCTTTAAGAAGACCCTAGTTGTGATATCACATGCTTCCTAGGCTTGCTAGTTATTGGAGGTGACCTAAACAGTATGCTGGACTAGTATCTGGACAGATCCCTCTCCTGTCATGCGAAACAATTTGAGTGTGGGGGCTTTCCAAACCCGGTGGCAGAGAATACTACTGTTGTCATATCCATAATGTTTACATGTGAATTTTCTACCTTCTAAACAACCCCCAATTACTTCCTCTCTCCTACAATCCAAAATGCAATGACATTGTAATCTCTGATAACGGACCTTTCACATTCTCTTTGATTTATGCTCTCCATACACCGTCTTTAGAGTGGACCGCACTTCCGTACGACAATACAGAATACATATGCAATTCACTCTACATTACCTGGGGCTGGATGTCACAGAGGCAGCAGGGGGGAATGTGGCTCCAGTTGTTACTGCCAATAACCCAACCATTTGAAACAAATTGAGTAATTTGGTAAATCCCATGAAATGTTTAAGTATTATTCCAAGGAATAACATACAGTGAGGGAAAAAATTATTTGATCCCTTGCTGATTTTGTATGTTTGCCTACTGAAAAAGAAATTATCAGTCTATAATTTTAATGGTAGGTTTATTTGAATAGTGAGAGACAGAATAACAACAAAAAAATCCAGAAAAACGCTTGTCAAAAATGTTATAAATTGATTTGCATTTTAATGAGTGAAATAAGTATTTCAAACTCTCTCAATCAGAAAGATTTCTGGCTCCCAGGTGTCTTTTATATAGGTAACGGGCTGAGTTTAGGAGCACAATCTTAAAGGGAGTGCTCCCAATCTCAGCTTGTTACCTGTATTAAAGACACATGTACATAGAAGCAATCAATCAATCAGATTCCAAACTCTCCACCATGGCCAAGACCAAAGAGCTGTCCAAGGATATCAGGGACAAGATTGTAGACCTACACAAGCCTGGAATGGGCTACAAGACCATCGCCAAGCAGCTTGTTGAGAAGGTGACAACAGTTGGTGCGTTTATTTGCAAATGGAAGAAACACAAAAGAACTGTCAATCTCCCCCGGTCTGGGGCTCCATGCAAGATCTCACCTCGTGGAGTTGCAATGATCATGAGAACGGTGAGGAATCAGCCCAGAACTACATGGGAGGATCTTGTCAATGATCTCAAGGCAGCTGGGACCATAGTCACCAAGAAAACAATTGGTAACACTGAAAATCCTGCAGCGCCCGCAAGATCCCCCTGCTCAAGAAAGCACATGTACAGGCCCGTCTGAAGTTTGCCAATGAACATCTGAATGATTCAGAGGAGAACTGGGTGAAAGTGTTATGGTCAGATGAGACCAAAATCGAGCTCTTTGGCATCAACTCAACTCGCCGTGTTTGGAGGAGGAGGAATGCTCCCTATGACCCCAAAAACACCATCCCCACCATCAAACATGGAGGTGGAAACATTATGCTTTGGGGGTGTTTTTCTGCTAAGGGAACAGGACAGCTTCACCGCATCAAAGGGACGATAGACGGGGCCATGTATCGTCAAATCTTGGATGAGAACCTCCTACCCTCAGCCAGGGCATTGAAAATGGGTCGTGGATGGGTATTCCAGCATGACAATGACCCAAAACACACGGCCAAGGCAAGTCTCAAGAAGAAGCACATTAAGGTCCTGGAGTGGCCTAGCCAGTCTCCAGACCTGTATCCCATATAAAATCTGTGGAGGGAGCTGAAGGTTTGAGTTGCCAAATATCAGCCTCGAAACCTTAATGACTTGGAGAAGATCTGCAAAGAGGAGTGGGACAAAATCCCTCCTGAGATGTGTGCAAACCTGGTGGCCAACTACAAGAAACGTCTGACCTCTGTGATTGCCAACAAGGGTTTTGTCACCAAGTACTAAGTCATGTTTTGCAGAGTGGTCAAATACTTATTTCACTCATTAAAATGCAAACACATTTTTGACATGCGTTTTTCTGGATTTTTTTTGTTGTTATTCTGTCTCTCACTGTTCAAATAAAACTACCATTCAAATTATAGACTGATAATTTTTTCGTCAGTGGGCAAATGTACAAAATCAGCTGGGGTTCAAATAATTTTTTCCCTCACTGTATGCCAAGGAAAACATACTGATGCCGTGACAGCAGATTCTGAAGGTCTGATCATTGTGTTCTATAGACATTTTAAATAATACTGTTTATTCTCCCAATTGGAAAAAATACTCTCAATTAACATGTCCTATTTAGTGGAGTTATATTGGTGATATTATAACCTGAACAATGAGACAAATTTCCTGGTACAAAGGATTTATCCATCAATGTTGGAACAATTAGTGAACAGTTACTGAGCATGAAAGGGTCTTTTTACTCGGGGTTAGATGTGCCTCCTGCACACAAGGATGTAAACGTCCAGTATGGCTGCAAAAAAATATTTGTAGCACCTCTCGGATGACCAGGATGATGTGAGACTAGAAAATCCTTGTCTTAGGCAGTTGAAATTTGAACTCAAACCATTTATTTGTTTAGAAAGTGTTTGTTTGTAAAAATAAGTAAATATATATACATGTGTACACACATATATAAAGGTTTTGGATTATATATATATAAATTGATATTTGTAAAAAAAACTGTATGTATAAATATATGCAGCATATATATACAGTGGATATAGAAAGTCTACACACCCCTGTTAAAATGCCAGGTTTATGTGATGTAAAAGAATGAGACAAAGATAAATCATATCAGAACTTTTTCCACCTTTAATGTGACCTATAACATGAACAGTTCAATTGAAAAACAAACTGAAATCTTTGAGGGGAAAAAAAAAAAAAAAAAAAACTCACAATAACCTGGTTGCACACCCTTAAACTAATACTTTGTTGAAGCACCTTTTGATTTTATTACAGCACTCATTCTTTTTGGGTAGGAGTCTACTAGGATGGCACATCTTGACATGGCAATATTTGCCCACTCTTCTTTGCAAAAGCACTCCAAATCTGTCATATTGCGAGGACATCTCCAGTGCACAGCCCTCTTCAGATCACCCCACAGATGTTCAATTGGATTCAGGTCTGGGCTCTGGCTGGGCCATTTCAAAACGTTAATCTTCTTCTGGTGAAGCCATGCTTTTGTGGATTTGGATGTGTGCTTTGGGTTGTTGTCATGCTGAAAGGAGAACTTCTTCTTCATCTTCAGCTTTCTAACGGATGCCTGAAGGTTTCGTGCCAAAATTGCCTGGTATTTGGAACTGTTCATAATTCCCTCCACCCTGACTAAGGCCCTGGTTCCAGCTGAAGAAAAACAGCCCCAAAGCATGATGCTACCACCACTATGCTTCACTGTGGGTATGGTGTTCTTTAGGTGATGTGCAACATTGTTTTTGTGCCAAACATACATCCGGTTCTGGCCCTAGACAACGCCATGGTGCTCTCCCCTCAGGACGCAGTGACACGAACAACGAATGAGTACCCGTGAACGTAACTCTCCCCTCAGGTTGCAATCACCTGAATTCTAACCACCCGTGTTTGTTCTGTGTTCCCTTTTTAGTTCAGGTCCGTGTCTCCTTTCAGTTGTGAGGTATTGTTTGTCTCGAGTATCTTTACTAAGCCTGTGTTTTCCTCGGTGCAGAAATTCTGACTACCTTCCTAGTGTCCTAACCTGTGCCTGCCTTTTATCTCCCCACCATTTTGGATCATCCGTCTGGTACTTCAGCTCCTCTCTATCCGACTCCCGTATACTGACCTTCTGCCTGCCCATCGATGACTTGCCAGCCTGCTCCTTGGGTTCTGTTGGATTTTGAATAAACATCCTGCGCTCTGCGCTTGGGTCCAACCATTTCAATGTTTCTCTGAGTGCATTCATTACAAAATCATTATTGCAGCAATCAATATTGATAGTTGGTCTAGAGTAAACGTATGCAGCCACAACTTGCCATGAATTGTTTTGGCTACTGTATTATGTATTATATATTCTGTTAATTGAGGAATTATAATAAGACTAACTTACTGAGGTCTGGATGATTTCTTCACTTTGAGTGAATCAGTGAAGGAACAGCCATGCACACTGAGATGCTGAACGGGGCCTGAACAACCTGTGGAAAGCACCACTAACCTATCATTCATATATGTTATAAATCATGTCTGTAATTGAAACTCTATACAGTGTTGAAGTTATGCATTAACTGCATGAAGGCATGTTTCCATAGTGTTTTGTATGTACAACCTAATGTCATAAAGAGAGTCATCTCAGACCGGTTAGCTCTCTCATGAGGCCATGTTAATTGAGTAGTCATTTGTTTCATTCTTTCACCATTTCTTGTCCTCCAGAACAGTAGTGTAATTAGACCAGCTGACCTGGTTCACGGCAGATTATGTGACAGGGGTGTAAACTGAGCCCCTGTTTTAAGTAGTGTTCAGGAAATTAAATGTCCCGTATAAAATGTGTTAGCACTCAGGAGTACAGCATGCAGTATGTTAAGTAGTGGGGGGGATATTTTAATATACATAAATTATTTAAAACCCATTGGGATGTGTTACAAAGGTCCAGACAGTGTTTCCCCTAGTAAGAGGAAGTCTTGAGTGATGAAAAGTTGAGCAGCAGAGGAGTAACCAAACATGGTTCACTCCGGCAATAGGAACATCTTTGTTCTCAGACTTTTACACCTCAAATTTGTTTTCTTTCATTCATTATTTTTATTCATTATTTTACCAGGTAAGGGAATTAACAGCAACTTATTGCTTCCTAATTTTTTCCCTGACATCTCAGTTGTTTTCTTACAGTCAGGGTCACATCATATTGAACAAAATCTGCACTCCTAAATGGATGTCTTAAACACTGATCAATGGAAGAACTGTCTAGATAGCTACAGTCCTTGGTTTTACATTCAACATGGTCACACTGGACTGTGGAATAGTCTACACCATTCAACATGGTCACACTGGACTGTGGAATAGTCTACACCATTCAACATGGTCACACTGGACTGTGGAATAGTCTACACCATTCAACAGCCATCCAACAACCAATCAGAGACTGGAACATGGCTTTTGATGAATGATAATGACTTGCCAATACTATCAGATCACCATTATATATCACTGGCCACGTTCAAGAGGATCAAAGCAACAACGCATCATGGGGAAATCATTAAGGACTTACAGATCTATTAGTTGTATTTTTGCTGCGAGGTGATTTTAAGATCAATCCCCTGTGTTGTCTGCCGTCGTTCTGATGCTCTCGAACACGAGTCTTATGTGACTGTCCTTAAGGGACAGAAAAGTGGGTAAAGATTGTGCCTGAGACAGACCTTCTCAGCCAGACTTAAACACACGCACACGGACATGCACGTGCACACAGAAACACACACAGTTGTACATGTCTGGTTCTGTTAAAGTTATGCACCAGTACCGCTCTGATTTATGAGGCACAGCATATTTCTTAGTGATGCCTTTTGCTACCTCACTCTTTCATGTGTCAAACGTATACACACAAACACACACGCACACACACACACGCACACACACACACACACGCACACACACTTTCATGAACACAAACACACAACGCCCTCCACTGCGTTCCTTTCATCTGTGAAACAGGGCAACTGGCCAGCAGCTGTTTGAACCTGTAGCAAGACATGTCCCCCTCCCTGCCACTGTCCCAATATTAAAGTAGCCTGCAGGTCTTTAACACACGCACACACACACACACATACATGATGAGGGCGGGTGGTGTTGAACGTTAGATCATGGATATATCTGGACAGCTAAGAAGGTTATATACTGCATATCACACATAGCCACTCTCTTCCTCCCCTTCCTCCTTACCCGTACTCCTTCTCCTCCTCCTTCTCCTCTTTCTCCTCCTCCTTCCCCACTCTCCTCCTCCTTGCCTCCTCCTTGTCCTCCTCTCTCTGTACTCCAGTCTATTGCGGAGTACGCTGCCGTCACCTGCCAAATCCTTAACCTCCCTCCTTGATCCCCCCACCACTCCCTGACCCCTAGTTTAGAGTTACAGCAGATGTGGACCCTCGCTGTTTGTAAGACTAATTGATTTTGCCCCACCACAATTCAACTATTGTGTTTGGAAAGCCCGGATAAATATGTGAATTAGATCTCTTTTTCCCCTCTCTGTCCAAAATGCCAGATATCCTATGTAACGATCACAGCGCAGGGGATAGGGAGATGTTTTAGTTTTTTTTTTAATTCCCATTTGGTGCACCTAGTACATGGAAAATGTTTCTCCATTGGCTTAAGTCATTTACGGGCCTGTTGTAAGGCAGAGTTCTGAGTGGAGCTGGGCCATAACTATGATAAATGGCCCCCTTGTGTCAGGCCGTGTGTGTGTGTGTGTGTGTGTGTGTGTGTGTGTTTGACCCATGTTCACACAAGTGTGAAAGTCCCCAAAAAGACAGTATAACCCCCCCCCCAAAAAAAATTGATCTATACTAGGTTTTTTGGCAGGTACCCACTAGGGAAAATGTGATTTCTGGCTTAGGAGTTAGTTTTTGGGGAAAACATTAAATCGGGCATAGTGTTAGAGTTGGAGTTGCTTTTAGGTTTAGGCATTACCGATCTGGCATTAGGGCAAGGTTAATTTTAGGCATGAAAGTTAGGATATTGAGGTTAATATTAAGGTTAGGTTTTATGGCTAGCATGTGTGTATGTTTGTGTGAATCTTTTAAGTGTGTATTGTGCATGTGAATGTATGGTTGTGTGCTTGTGTCTAGTTTCCCTGTGCAGGTTACTGTGTGTTCTCTACTGTATGAAAGTGTACTTTTAGGCAAACAGCCATTCCAACCGACAAGCCTCCTTTCTATCTGTCTGTGTGAATTTCTGTATGTGTGTGTGTGTGCGCGCACATGCGTGCACGCATGCGTGAGTGTGTGCGTGCGTGCACTTGGGGGAACCATTGTGTGAGTGTGCCAGTGACGGCCTCTCTGGGCCTGACCATACGGGTGATGGATGGGCTGTGTATGGAGGACATTATTATTTGTTATGTGAGCGGGTGTGTGTGACAGCCAGGCCTAGTGGGCCATACACCTGCTGCGCGCCCAGAGAGCCGGCCCGGAGAACTGGCCCGGAGAACAGCTGGACGCATTGATTTAGCAGCTCACTCTACGGGCTGCAGGAACAAATCAAGCAACAGCTAATAAAACCTGCTTTTATGATGGCTGCTCCGTTCGCCCCCAAAACAACTGGCTACATCATGTGTTTTTCTAACACCCGCCATCGCACAGAATTAAGTCCTGGACTAAGGTGTCACTTCTGGACTTTGTGTCCAGTTTAATGTCTGGGCTTAGTGCTGAGGTAATCAATGTAACATGGTGTATAAGTTAGTGTTTTGTTGTGTGTGTGTAATGTATGGTTGATTACAGTCTGAGTGTGTGTGTGTGTGTGTGTGTGTGTGTACAAGCATGTATAGGTGTGTGGGTTGTTGCATGTTTCTCTGCTCATGCATACTCTTGTTTTTCAAGTTTTATATGTGTTAGTTTTAGCACCTTACTGGTAATACTTGAACACTTTACATGGTTCAGCTAAAGGAAAGTATGTGTTTGTTTAATGCTAAAGGCCACAGCTGTGAAGCGAACGGCCAGTGGAAGGGGGAGTGGATCAGTGTGAGTGTGTGTGTGTGTGTGTGTGTGTGTGTGTGTGTGTGTGTGTGTGTGTGTTTCTATGACATAACCAATGGAGAGACTTTGCCTGTCCGCAGCTGTGTTGTATCCCTGTGGACAAAAAGACAACAGAGATGCCAGTGTGCTAGCTTGGCATAGCGGACAAACAGAAAGACTGACAGAGAGAGAACAAACATGTTCATCGTAAATGATACACAACGATTTGCATAAAATTGTTGCCGTTGAGAGGGGTGTTAGCCTTTTACTGTACATTTAAATGGACGAGGTTCGTCCTGCTCAGGCTCAAGAAGACTAGAGTCAAGACGGCACACACACTGCAAACAAACACCAACACACACAGTGCAATGTATGATATCTGGGGTGTGGTGACAACTGTCAAATACTGAGGGGTGTGATGTTGTCATAGTTGCAACAGCCAGGAGAGCCATGCTCCCACACCTGCTGAATGCACAGACTAGGCGCTATGTTGTCGCAGTGGCTGTGATATCAAACACACAAGGCGCTACGGTGTCACTGTGGCTCCTGTATTAAAACGAGCCCGGGTGCGATGCTGTGACCGTCGCTGAAACATTGTTAACCAGACTTGCACGTCGCTCCGTGACACTGAGCAGCGTGATGTTGTGATGTTGTCAGGTTGTTGACAGAAGACAGACTTATTGCACCGGCCCGCCCAGCCGGCTGGTCAGTAAATGATGGACAGGTCGTAGGTTTCTGGGCCCCACTAGGAATACAAAACAAACTGTTTTATAGATCCACATGCTCTATTCCAAGAACTGAGGAAAGATAAGAGTAAATTATGTCCATGTGCATCCATGGTTCTATACACCATTCACTGAAATACAAGGGAAAATATTTACAGTAACGTGTCAGTGTCTCATGCACGTCACTGGTAATAAAATGTGTTTTAAGAATTTGAGTGAAATAGAGCGGCTGAGAGATTGTCTTTGACAGCACAGTTTCACCAACTTTGGTTCTCTGCGATATCTATTTCAGGATTCCTGCTGGAAGGCCAGGACTGTAAAACCCAAAGCCGGACTTGATATGTTATAGCTATCAGCTGTGTGTGAGTGTGTGTGTGTGTGTGTGTGTGAGTCTTCATGCATGCGTGCATGCCATTGCCTGTTGCATATACTCCAGAAAATCCTCAACTCAGAGAGGAAGAGGTAGAGCTGAGGTGTAAAGCCCCGACATTCCATCCTTCTTATTCCCTCTTCTGATAAAATGATTAGAACATTTTACCGGGGAATTGGGGGAAATGTGAGTGGGCCGAAGGAAAGCTCACTGGGTCCCTGGATGTCAAACGCACCTCACCCATGGGCTCCATCGTCCATTGGCCTGAACCAGCTAACCTGCATTGTTTGTTCGCATTTTTGTGCAGATCTACTGGAAATGCCTAATGCCATTTCTGTGCTTACAAATTAAATCAAATTCAGGACCATCCCTCTTAATTTCCAAAATGGTTCATACAAAATGGGCAATAGAAAAGACCTGAGGATGAGGATGTGTAGATGTTTATATTTAAATATTGTATGTTTCTAATCACTTTCACAATGTTATCTCATGATATGATTAAAGGTTATCTCCGGAGACCATGTTTTCAGGGGTCCCCACACTATACTAGCCTACTAATCTCTCTGTCTCTCTCTCTTTCTATTCTCCATCTCTCTCTTTATCCTCCTGCATTTCAGCCTGCCTCACTGCACTGCACTTTGAAACATTTTATTTTTCATCAAATCACAAATCCAATTTGTGACATATCATACGGATTTAGTGTGCTTGAGATCCCTTAGTGTGATAATGTCACTCAACGTGCAAGGATATACAAAGATTTAGTGATTAACCTCAGTTGGACGTCTGGTTTGAATCTCTTTGCACATTACATGATTGAACAATGGTGCAGGGAGGTTGAAACTGTATATTACATCAGTTTTATGATACAGGATTCTGAAGTGCACATTCTGAATCACCTCAGCTTAACCATTTGAAATAGGGATACACGTGTAAAGGACTGCATTTGCTAATTATCTAATGCGTACATTTAAAAATAATCCAAGCCCCTCTGACATTGGCCATGTGCCGTGACCTGAAAGTATTGCTTTTAAACTTTTACTGTTGTGCTCCCAGTCTCTGGCAAAGTGTGTAACATACACCAATCGATAAAGCATTTTTGCAACACGCCATATGAAGTTCCAAAACCTTTCAGGATATTTTCTCTCATTCACGTTATTGGCAGCCTAGTTGGCATTCATATCTGGGGATACTCTGACCTTTGACACTGACAGATTAGGGTCAAACAGATCCACCAGGTGAAGATAAGAAAAGGCATCTCATAAACTTTACAAGGTATATGTACACGGCTGGCAGTGCCAAAGGTAAACCAAGCTGCCACTTAGGCCCTTCAGGCTGCGAGGGGGATCCCCAACCAAAATCAAATTTTTGTTTACGTTTTTTTGTAAATTAGGGACACAACTTACTATTGAGAGCTAGAAGTAGAATACACCGACTTCTGTTTGTGGTTGTGCTTTGGCAGTTTGCCTCTAGACAGTCACTGATAGCCAATCAGTTGTAAGCTAACAGATCTATGGCAAAATTAAAAGACAAGAAATATGCTGACGCTTTACCCCGTAATTTCTAGTTGTCCCAGCAGAATGTGTACAGTTGCAGAACACAAGCAGGAAATTAACTTTAAAGTGCACTTTTTTTTCTCCACCATCAAGAAGTTTTCAACTAAAACATTTATTTTAACTTTTTTTTTTTTAAATGTATGAGTTGGAGGGCCCCATGTATAAATTCACCTTGGACCCCCAAAGGGCCCTCTGCATATATGAGGGAGGATAGACAGAGATACTCTATAAAGTTACTTAAATTATCATGTACTTGAACCTAGGTCTGGCATGGACCTAATATGGAAATGGATTCTGTGTGGGAAGAACAGATGTATTTACAGTTTTTCCATCTGAAACAAGTGGTGTCATATCTGCTCTTAAATACAGAGAGAGAGAGGTCAGTGACAGACACTCATGTTAAGCATGTTCTCCCAGTGTTGAAGCTGCATTGAGGGCTCAGTCTATAGTTGATTCATTCCCATGCCCACCGCGCCCCAGGAACAGCCACTAAATTATCCAGAGGGGAAAGGCCTGCCAGATCAGAAATTAAGGAGGAAAAAACTTTTCTACATGAATTATTCTCTGGACACAAATTCTGTGCCCCAGACTTCCCTTTACAGCTCTGACTGCCAGGTTAAGAATGGGTTTCCGTCCCATTTTTCCTACGTCAGGGAACTGTCTACACTCCCTCCCTTCCCCAAACGCACACACATAGATTTACGCACGATCACCTCCACTCTTTCATTATCGCTCAGAGATGTCAACAAAGCCAATTCTCAGGCCCCGATTTACTACAGAATTCTCACTGTGGCGTTTTGGGACGCTTGCTGGCGACCGTTAATTGACACGCTTGCATTGGGTCTGGGGCCACAAGAGCTGCCATTTGTGGAAGTCATCAGGGCCACTTTACGCATCTGACCTTCACATGTCTACATGCTGTAAATATTCCCCTGGCCCTTTGTGGACAAGTTCAGATCACAGTAACTTACAGAGGAGAGAAAAAATAAAATGAAGGGAGAGAAAGAAAGAGAGCTTGCTCTCCAGCCCAGGCCCTTCCTCCTCCATCTGTCTCTTAATCAGAAATTATTCTGTTTAAGCCAGCATGTGAACATGAAGCTAGGGTTAGTTTTTAGCTGGGATGTGGCCCTGAAGCTAGGGTTAGGGTTAGGTTTAACGAATGACAAGATATTATTAATCTTTCCCTTTCTTTACCTAATCCATCTAACAAATCCCCTTTTTTGTTATTTAATGCTAAGCCACAGAATATTGGAGGCTGAAGGATGTGCTGTCCACAGGTTTACCATTCAGTGTGGAAGGTACGTGCTTGAGGGGTTAGTGGGATCTCTGTGTCTGGGGGAGGGGTGTTAGCCAACCAGAACACCCTGCCCACCCTGTCATGCCTTCAACGCTCTGTCACGCTTCATCAGATGGTCAGATCTTCTCACTATTTAAAGAAGTACTATTTGGTGGGAATAAATTGAATGTCCATCCACAGTCATACTTTCTCATTCATACACAGCCTCACTTTCATTATTCTATAATGTACGTGTGCATGTGTGTGTGTGTGTGTGTGTGTGTGTGTGTGTGTGTGTGTGTGTGTGTGTGTCTCTGTGCATTTGCCTGACAGCCGGTTTCCTGCCAGGGCCCATGTCACTCCTCAGACAGCAGAGTGGTGCGTCTGTCCAGGGCTCAGGCCATGAAGCCGTCCCTCAACAGCACATCTGGCCCACAGCATTCCTGTGTTCACGGCCAGATCACGCCACACCATCACTACAACACACAACTCATACATGAGCTCCTCATCCAAGGGCATAAAGTCCACCAAAAGCCTGTTCAACTAATTTGGTTTCTGAATCAGTGTCTTATGAATCAACTCCTGTTTTAATTTGTAGGTTTTACCTAATAATACACAGAAAATAATCCTCACTTTAAAATTAAAACTTTTAAATTACCCAGTTACTGCACTTTAAAACTTTTAAATTACCCAGTTACTGCAGTGGTCTAGGTAACACTTGTGAATGTCCAACATCTTGTCAACATTATCTGTCTTCATGGAAAAAAAAACTCAATTTATACTAAAACCTGACATTTTCTAACCTTAGAGTGAATAAATAAATGGAAGCATGAGAAGTGGTTGAAAATCTGGACAGCATCATCACAGTAAAAAGTACAATGATTATTTCAGACCATGAAACAGTTTTACATTTTTTCCTGGCCATGCTGCTTACTTCTTAATAGCAATAAAATGTAATACATGTGAATGTTTGAAGGACAAGTAGTGTTTTAATATGAAACACTTTCATCTTAATTCAAAGGACTGCAAATCTCTGTTAAATGTTAATGAAATACTTAACATAAATATACATATTTTGGATTTTCCAAGACTAACATTTAATACAACTTGTGTTATGCTGACTTAGCTTTTAGTTACCCACAGAAATAACTTGGAACACTACGGCTACAAAATATTAAATGTTCAAAAGTTGCTGTGAAAAAACAGCACTGCATTGTAAAAAGAGCTGATTGCTAATTATTGGATGGATTAGTTTACAAAATCCAACATTTTGATTTTGGAGTGAAATATTTTGGTCACTAGTGTTGGAATGAAAAATGTACCTTTAACTGTATGGATTGTACTTTAAAAAAGCCCCCACAGAAAGTTAGAAAGATGATTACTTTAATATGAACATAATTTTTTTAAAAGTACATTCTTGATGTTAAACCCCCCACACACATTTTGAATGCGGCCTTCATTTCATATTGTAAACAAAATAAACATCAGTAGGACATGAATAAACAATACCACAATACATTTTGGAGCACCAGAGAGTTTTACAAGAAAAACGGGGTGTTAATCTAGTGAACGGAGGCTACTGTGGCACTGCTTCCAGCAAAAACATTTACCTTGGCCCTGAAGACTTGTCCTCGTGGCAAAGAGCCGGACAAACACAAGTTGTGAACATTAACAATGAGTTGGTATTTTGGCTATGTGTTCATCGATTGTAGAGCTGCAGCAACTGAACTCGATTAGTTGACAGGGAAACTATAAATCAAATCTACTGCTAGAGCTGCATTGCTTTAAGTCTCCAAGCATTGCCTCAATGAACAGCGCTATGGACTGGAAATTGATGGACTGGAAATTGATTTGCCAAAACGTGAACTAGTATCTGACAACCCATACATTGTAAATGTAGTTACAAAGCGTTACTATGTAACCTGCAAAGTTCTGTTCATGTGTCTGAAAAACATTGGAATGACCGCACAAAGAATATCTTCACAAAGAGCAACAGCAGCACACCATATTTTGTATTAAAAGATTGTTTCCAAAGAGGGATACAACCAACCCAAGATAGCCCACACAACTTTTTTTCCATTGGGAGTTTGGTGAAGCCCAGTAGGCACAACCTAAGAAGGATGCGTAAGTGCATGAGCCAACACAACCTGGTCTCAGAAGGATTACGCAGACTATTTTACGTAAATTTTAGCCAGGCGATATCGTAAGATATATTACGTGAAGTAAAATAACGTTAGAGTCTGAATCGAAAAAAAAATCAGTAAACCGTTACTCGAACCCGAGACCTTCCACTTACCAGACATGTGTGCTACCCAGTGCTCCAGACAGGGACCTACTACCTGTGAAGGCGAGTGGTGGTGTCACAACATAAATATGTTTAAAGTGATTTTCTTTGTAATCCTAACCCAAATCTTAACTCTAACCTTAACCCCAGTGCTGTGATATCTAACCTTAAACCTAACCTTAACCCCAGTGCTGTGATGCCAAACGTTAACCTAACTTTAACGTAAAAATGCATTAATTACATATTCTAGCGACCTTGGTGTTGTTGTTACTCATCCTTAATCTACATATCCAGTGTGGGGCAATGAGTAGGGTGACTGTGTTCTATAATCCAAATGTCGCTAGTTTGAAACACAGGCCAAACATTCTGTCTAAAAATCGTAAATATTTATACGTTTTCATAGCGTTCGTAAATATCATACATTTGTCTGGCGTTCGTATGTTATTTTACGTTTTAATAGCACTCGTAACATTTTATACTGTAATTGCGTTCGTAAGAGATGTTACGTTTTAGGCATTTCGTAATATATCATACGTTTTGGTGGCGCATTGTAATGTAACCTAACGTAACGTCACATATCATACGAAATCGGGTGCCATGGATTTTCGTAAAACAGTCTGTGTAGGGTCCTAAGATCCTACTGACGCATTCTAGCATGCCTCATCTGCGCAGATTTTTGATTCGCACACAATACTAAATACAATACAAAACAGTGCAATGTTTAGACACTTTGA